>CP092090.1:12617944-12730444 GCA_029203775.1 Neoneuromus ignobilis
ATTGTTTTTTATATAAAATTTCTAAAAAATATCAAGGTTAAAGATGATTGATTGAGACTTTTTTCACAATGTCACATTTTCTTAATTGAAATATGACATACATTTAAAAATTTATTTATAGTTTTAACACAGATTCTAACTTAAAATACAAAGTATTTTTCATTTCTAGAAGATGACCCAAATGAGACTGAAGGATAGTAAATGATAGTAAGGAAGTAAATGTATATCTAAACTCTTCGGTTTCATTTAAGCCATCTATATATGATTATATAAGTGTTTTATATATATATATATATATATATATATATATATATATATATATATATATATATATATATATTCACGCACATAAGTCATGGTACACATGGGTAACATAAACAATTTATTGATATAATTCAATGAAGTGGTTAAATTAAAAAAATATTCAATTGAAAATAAACATAATGAATACATTTAATAAATATTACATTTATTTTCAATTAAATAATTTTTTTTAATTTAACGACTTCATTGAATTATATCAATAAATTGCTTATGTTACCCATGTGTTTTATGACTTATGTACGTCAGTGTATATATAAATCGAAAAAATATATAAATGAAATATAAAATATATAATATAATGAAAAAAGGAATTAACATGTTCTGTCTTTCTATACATATAACAAAATAGTGTAGAATAAAATAGCACATTTTAGATAAACAGAAAATAAATTATATTTTAATTAATTATACATTTTAAAATGAATATTTTATTGCAAAGAATATGTATTATAAAATGTACTTTGTAATAATTTGCATACTATTTTATAATTTCACATTCTGTTCTTAATATTTTATTTTATTATATTAACTTTTTAAGTGAACACATTTGCAAATTGTTTACATTTTTAATGAAATATTTTTTTAAAAAAGAATCTATAAAGAATGTTCAATTAAACAGATTTTTTTCTTTATTATTAATATTAATTTAAACCAACTAATAGAGTTTTAATGATTTTTTTGACATTTATTAAAAATATGTTTTTTTTAAATTATTTCTTTTAAGAACATCTTCTATCTGTTAGATTATTGGCAATTATGATGTAATTCACTAACAATTATTGTTATTTATTTAATATGAATTAAAAAAATAACATTATGAATTTAATTTTATTTACATTGTTCAATTTTTAAATTAATTGAAAGGCTTTTTAAAACTATTCTATATTCTTATTAAATTTTAAAATTATTATCTTTTTATTATTATTATTTTATATATATATATATATATATATATATATATATATATATAGCTTTTTTATTAATAGTTTTAAATGTTTTATTCTTTACAAAATATTTTAATATAAAACTAAATCTGATTTTAAGTTATGCAAGTAACTGCATTGAAGAAGAAAATCACTTAGTTATGTATTCTCGCAATTTATGCTCGACTATAATTGAATTACAAAGTAATAAAATACTTAAACTATAATATTTCTAATTTAAATTTATCTTTTTAAAATTTTCAAACAATTAATTTTTTATACATAAATTTTAAATAATATTTTACTTTACAAGCAAGTATATATACATACACATTATTTTTATATATATATATATATATATATATATATATATATATGTATTTATGATTAATTTCAAAATATGTTAATTTTTTCAAATTTAAATCACTAAAGAACTAAATTATATAAAGAACATGTTATCTTCTAGAAGACAAAACTATTATACCTGTTCAGTGAGTACTGAAAATATGTAAAATAAATATTACCAGTAAACGTGTTAAATAATGTGTCGTGTAAAGGTCTTGTGTAGGTCAACTATTATTCTTACTTGATATGCATTATTTAAATTAAAACACGACATGTATGTAACTGTATGCGCTTGGTAATACTAGATTATGAAACATGATATTTTGAAAAGGAAAACTTTAATCAGTTGAGAAGAATTGAGAATTAAATGTTGAAAAAAAACTGATCGACAAATAAGACTAGTAAAATAATGAATATATATATAAATTTTAATATTGCAATTTATAGACTTTTATATATTTAGAGATATTTATAGTTAACAGTATATTAATGATAAATTATTTTTCGAGAATAAAAAAAAATATTCGTTTTATGAATATGTTCAAATCAATAAAAACGAAAATATTTCGAAGAAAAATTTATTAATTAATACATACAGATTTTATTGATGATCGTCGATGGTGACATGAGAAACTGTTTCTATTAAATTAACAATTCCAATTAGTAGATAGCAATGAGTGTTTGGTAACTTAATCGGAACCCATCACTTAATTGGTATGCATACCGCAAATGGAATACAAACAATGTTTCGTTCAGATATGTCCAGAGTTATGTATATCAAAATACAAATGTTTTGTTTTCATACAGTATCTTATTGTTGAGCACAATACATTTCAATATGAATATTCTCGAATAAAAGTGCTGTGTTTGCAAACAGATTCAAATATTTTCAATAGATTTTAATACAACGTTCTATTTTTGTGAAGTTCTAAAACTCAATATGTTTAATATGTATTAAAAGTTATAATAATCAAAAATACATTTATATTTTTTATACATTCATCATTTATAATAATTAAAATTGTAACTATCTAATATTGCATTATGTAAAAGTGTAGTGAGATGAAATAATAAAAAAATAGACGAATAAATAGTTCATCAAATATTTAAACTAATCAATTATTAATTGTATGAATATTCGTATTTTAATTAACAAAAAGTATTGTTTTTGTGAAACTACGCTATTTTAATATAAAAACATTTCAATACTGATTATTAAAAAAAGTTAATTAATTTCTTGATTGATAAATAAATTATTTCAAATAAATACAAGTAATTATTGATATAAATTTATTTTATGGAATAAAATTGTGAGAAGGTTTTAGTAAAAAAATAATTTGTTAAATAATGTACTGAAATTATATACAAGCTTATTTCTATTAAAAAAATATTAAACATCTATTAGTAGCGAATTAAAAGATCTTATTTAAATAAGTGATAGACCGTACATTGCGCCTAAAACATCCTAAAATTAGATTTTAATTGAAAGACTATACCTCATTCACTCTGCTTATTAGATATTTATCTAGAAAAAATTACTGTAAAAAGGAACAACGTGTAATTATATCAAAATTAAAGCCCTTATATATGAAGAAAATAAAAAATTGTCATACGTATGATAAAAAAAATCTAAAAATTTTATTCACTAAAAAAAATTATATTTAATTTATCTTGTTTCAAAATTTTCAAAAAATCCCATTGTCTCGATTCATAAATATTTTATTATGAAAAAAATAAATTAGATAAAACTCACATAGCAATTTCAATTACGGTAGCTTTTAAAATAAGAAGATAAAATAATATCAACATTATTAAAATTATATAATAATTTTAAAACACGAATAAATATGTTTTATTCCTACAGAAAAATATTTTCTCGATAAAATATAAATTATTCAATTTGTTCTTAGAATTGAATATCTAAATTATTCAAATAAATTTATTTTCGAATAAATACTTAAGGCTATTAAGAGATAAATACGAGTTTTTTTATACAAATTTAAGTCCATACTAAATGAAATATAATTTTCATCCATACAATTTGTATTCAAATGGGAAAAACATTTTAAAATGTGTATTTTTATGAATATAATATTTATAAGTAAATAATTTATATTCGATAATTTTTTTTAAAAAAATCGATTAAGTATATTATTTTTACTTCATAAACATGTAAAACAAAAATAAAACCGTATTTAAATAAATTATTCATATTTAAAAAAACAGTTTTTTAAATAAAAAATGATATATATTTATGCGTATGGAAGAATGAAATTTATCAAGTGTTATAGATTAAATATAACTACCAAGTTATAAGTCAATAAAATGTTCACAGTAATATATTATATTTAGATTGTTTGTGTACAAATAACACGATAAATTCAAACCCATCATAGAATACATAAAAAATAAAGTATTTGTGTTTCGCGTGATACAAAACATTTTGTATGGGATATCGAATTTTATTCGAAATAGCATTTTTTGAGGAAATAATTAAAACAATGTGATTCGTTTATCAAAGGTACAAAAATTTATTTTATCTATACCCATTTATATATATATATATATATATATATATATATATATATATATATATATACGTGTGTGTGTGTCTATGTTTCTATATATGTACATTCACATAAATGTACGTATGGAACATTGGTATAAATACAATAAATAATTTAACTTTATGGAAATTACATTTTTTCTTGCGACCTATAGAAGCATTCAAAGACTTTTTATGTTTATTAAATAAATAATGAAATTTTAATATAAAGCATATCAAATCCTTTGATCTTTGCTATTTTCAAACGTGAACCATTCGAACACCGCCAGACAAAATTTATAAAATAGTATCATGAACCACAATCTCAGAAGACTAAAACTGGTTTTCTCAATAACGATAAAAAAAAGAAAAGCAAAGTTCTGTATCTTTGTTGTGGTCTATATTCCAGTAATTTATTGCAATCTGATATTCTGTTTAGATTGTTTTGGAATTATGTCAAAGATAAATGTAATGCACAAAATATATAGAACAGTAAAAGTTGAATTCTGTTATCTGTGATAAATGTTTGATTCATTTTTCACTTTAACATGGGCAGGTTGGAAAAGACGTAAAGAAATATAGTTATCAATTTTTTATACTCCTGACAACAATATCTCAGACTGTGGATTGGAAGTAATAAATTATTTAAACTTATTGCCAGTGTTTTCCAACAATAATATATTTTGTTCCATGTGAAAACGCAGGCAATAATATAATATCAGTGCTTTTGATATATTTTACTCTTAAGTAACATAAATCAAAGTTATAATTTTTTTATACGAGATTTGGTGTTTTTATATTTATATTAGTGACACTTCTATATTGTTCACCATCACGTATTGCACTAAGGGCAAATGATTTTACACAAAAAATAAATAGTCTATCTGTATTTTAAATTTCAATTTTATGCCGAACGAATTTATTTTCAGATGTGGAAATGAAACTTTTTCTATTTTACAACTACAATATATAAAAACAGATTTTCAATTTTCTAAGTATTACACAAATTATATATATATATATATATATATATATACATCGATACGAAAAAAATATAAAGTATGTTAATAAATTAAATAGGGCTTTAAATTGAAATTATTGAAAACTACATACATTGAATTAGTATAGATTCCAAAAATAGAAATTATTAAAACTAATTAAATTTTATGTAAATTTTCCATCATTTATTGTTTTAACTAATCAAATATAGAAGTAAATAATTAACTTAAAATATTAAAAAAATGTCAATATAGCAATATATAATTAAAATAAAAAATTCAATTTCTTAAACAAGAAAAAAATACTTTTATTAAAAATTGCAATTTTATTAAACTTACAATATTGCATGTTATTTTTCAAAGTGTTCAATAATTGAAGTATATTTTTTTTATTTTTCTAATAACGACTAGACGATATTAATATATCATGAAAATAAAACTTTTATATTAAACTGTGTATTATGTAAAAATATATTCTAATTAAAATATAGCTTGATGGATTTGTAATTAAAATTTAATAACTAAATTATTCAAGTGAATTTATTCTCGAAAAAATAATTTACGATATTAAGATATAAATACGCATGAAAAATAATTATTTTTATTATAAAATATAAATATTTTTGTATATAAATTACGTATGTACATTTTTATAAAAACTTACCAGTTTTCGTTGATTATATAATCAAATTAGTTGTCAGTTGAAGAAAATCTGTAATGGAAAACAAAAAAATATATATATTTAAATTTTCGAAAATAAATAAATCAAATAATAAGAAAAAATATAGTTATTAATTTATAAACATAACATTTTAAAACAATATAGAAAAATAAAATACATACAAACACAATTTAACATTTTTTTCAATATCATGTATTTATGAAAAAATAACAATTTTTAATAAAAATAAATCAGAATTTCGTAAGATCGTTAATTCAATTTTAACAGACAATTGTCAACAATACACAATTTATACATACAGATAAAAAAATGAGATTAACGATATATGTCTGAAAACAAGTATTACTAATTTTAGCAATCAGAATATACATAAATATAGTTTAAGCAGGCTGCCAGGCAAGACCAATTTAATATTAAAATGATACTTCAATATCACATAAAACCTTTATTGCTATTACTAGTTGCAACAGTAATTCCTTTTTTACATAAAATTATACTTACAAATTAAGCTCATTAAAGTTATATAACATTTTCTCATATTTATATTCCATTTATATATTATAATGATACATTAATAACTGCATCTGATTATTTGTTATATACTTAAAGGAAAAAATTTTCTTGGAATATTTTAATACAAGCCTAGTTTATGTATTATTTAATAACATGGTATATTTTAAAATGATTTATGTTTATCATATGTATCAGTATATAAACCACGTATCATAAAAACTAATTTTATAACGAAATTAAATATGAATATTTTTGAAAATTGTTGATTATAAAACAAAATATATTTTTATGGCTGTCACTTATAAAAATATCATAAATCTTTATTAAGAATTAATGGTGCTGCAACATGTACCACCTTTCCTTTTTTTGTATGAAAGTTTTTGTAAAAATTAATAATTATTACCGTACTTTATCCGAATAACATTTTTAATAAAAACTTTATCGTATTTATTTTCTTAAGAACTTTTAAAGAAATCCATAAATTATAACATATTGTAACATTATTCTTTCTTTGCAACAATATTATTTTGACTCGATGAAGTATTTGCTGGTCAATTCTTTTATGTTAAATTCAATCCACTCCACAGTGTTCACTCACGTCACTCTCTTATCTATTTCTCTACAAATTGCCACCTAGTGTAACACATTCTTTAGCGATTTATTTAAACAACTGTTTAAATTTTCGAAGATAAGTTAGAAAATTCAAGTAGTCTAGTTTTCTATTTGATATGTTTATATTGGTTTTAAGAATAAATTACTTTATTCATTTCTTAAATATATTTTATAGGAAAACTAATATAGTTATTAGAATATATAAATATTTTTTTTAATATATAAAACTATTTTTTAAAAAAAAATACAATATAAGAAAAAGTTTGTTAAAATGTTTTACTTAAAAAAGATTGATGTGGTAAAAATCATAATTTGAAATTACATGAATTAATATTGATTGATTACGTATTTCACTGAATTAGAACAAATATCATCCTTTAAAAAAATACCTGACTGTAAAAAACAAACAATTTTGCAGTACTACACACGAATAAAAGTAAAAACAGAATAGGTACAAGTTGGTCAAATTAAGTTGTAAATTAGGTTAGTTATTGTTTAGCTTATAGTTTTTCAATAACAATTTACATTTACATTGTACAAGAATTCTACAATAGTACAGAAATATCCATAACGAAATTGAAAAACCAGTTAAGATAATCTGTTTTCTTATAATACAACTACCATTACAACGAAATAATGATCCATAAAACGTGTTCAAAGCACTTTATGTAAAAGTATATTTATTTATCTGTGTGAACACGATGTAGGTAGAAATGGTATACACGGATTAAGGTACGCAATTTATTTACAACGCCAGGTACAATCGAAAAATAAAACAATATGTAACGTTGTAGATCCCACGTGAGAGATGTTGAATTCATTAGCAATGTTATAAATTACACGAAAACAATGTTTAGATAAAATAAAGCCATTTATATAAGTTTGAGCATACATTTCGCTAATGGATTTTGTATCTTCATTTTTGTATAATGGTTATGTGGTGTTGAACGTTCTACTATCGTTTAATATTGTTATTTAAAGCTTTTAAGTCATAATTTCGTAATTTGATAAAAAGCTTTTTCCGTAAAGACTTTTATGAATGACATAAATTTTGTTACCAAACTTTAGATTCAGATTTGATTATCTTCAAATTAATCTTAAAATGTATGTTTCAAGTCACAAATAATATATATTGTTTATAAGTTATATGAAACAAATATAAAATTTCAGTAAATTGAATATTGATTAATCAAATAAACAATGTCGTAAAGTTTCATTTTTATTGAATCTCTACTATTTATTTGATAAGTTATTTATGTGCTTTTAGAAACAAATAAACATATATAAAGGAATCGAAGTTATTGATTTTAAGATTGTTATTTCGTTTTAGATTACTCCATAAAATCATCAATTTTAAACAAAGAAATAAATGTACTTTATCTGAAATAACGTAGAATTAAATTTATCGTCGATTATAATAGATATTCGAATAAAGAAAAAAATATTTGAAAATATACAAAACATATATAAACAAGTACAGTTTATATAAATATTTTATTTTTATTCTTTTCTCGGTATAAATTGTTAAAATTCACCAGCTATTTTTTTATTATCTATTAATATTTAAAGCCGAAACAAAATAATAATTTATACAATTAAGAGATCTGTGAAGTATATATTTTATAAAATATATAATCGAACAATACTAACATTTATTATATATCATTTAATGTAAACTCAAAGTTACAATTATATACTTCATATATAGTTTACTTTCAAACATAACATATAAAAGACTTCCTTTTTTGGTCACTAAAACAAAGTATATAAGTTTTTCTTTTTTATATCTCCATTTATTCACATTAAACGTAACACTATACCTATATAAAACCTTATTCAGTGATACTTCTATATTGCTCTTTTTAGATCTCGGGAAAAGGCAAGAATTTTATATAAAAAAAGATTTTTATACATTTCATTCAAATAAAATATATATTACCCAAAAACGTTCGTAATTTATAAGTAGTATGTAATTTTTTATAACTATTATAGATATAAATATTTTTAAAATGAAGAAATATAGACAGAAAGAAAAATAAATTATACGACGTATGGCTACAAACTATCTAGTTTTTATACATATAGACTTATCTCAAAAAAATGATAAAAAAATAAAAACAAATTATATCAAATTATTAAAAACGATAAAATATCGAGTACATATTATTATTATTATCAAATGATTGAATTGCCTTGAAACAATGCACTTGTTTACAAAATATATTTAAGGACATATTTTTAGTTAATAAATATATAATTACGGTTAAACAATCATCTTATTTACTTAGTATTAAAAATTGAATTATTTATAATAAAATAAAAATTCTGAATCAATTTTAACGAAGTGGAAAGCAAAATGAAAATAGTTAAAAAATGAATTTTGTAATTTTTTGCCATAATTATAATATCGTAATTAATCAGTATATAAAAACAAAATGAAACTATTTTGGAAATATAGTGACTAATTTATATATTTTTATAATAAAACAATTTTGGAAAAATAGCCCTCTTTTAACCCACGTATTGTAAAAAGCAATCAATATATAATTAATAATTAATATTTAATTACCTAAAAAAACAGCATTAATATTAATAATAATATCTTATATATGTGAAAAAAACAAAAATTTAATTAATATTCAAATTTATGAAAAATAATGAATGTTTTTTTAAAATGCAAAATAAATAAATTCTTCTCATTTTTAAATAAAATTCATGATACAATTTGAAATTACTGTTTGGTGGTCAACAAATCCCACCTACAATCTCTTTAGATACGATCGATTTTAATTGACTTATCAATATATCATTTTTATTTATAAAAATATAAAATCTCATTAAAAATCTCAATGTAGAAAAAAAGAACGATTGTGTATAAATATATATATAATAAATCAATATTACACTCGCTGTTTACTAAAAATCCAATTTTGTGAAACAATACAATAAGTAATCATTATACTGCTTGGTATATTTATTATAATGAAAACATATTAAAATACATTCAAAACAAATAAATAATATTAACGATATAAATAAATAATAAATAAATGGGAACGTTCGATATTATTTCATTTATTAGTAATTGAAGAGTAATAAAATTCAATTACACGATTATTTTAACTCTGATAGTTCACGTGTAACTATTAACTGTATAGTTATTTAACATTAGAAAAAAGTAATAATTAAATTTAATTAACTACAATATCAAGATGTAATAAAATCTAAATTTAATAGTGACAAACTCTACTGTTATCTGCAAATTTAATGTCAGTAATAAATCTCCATTACTATATAAAATATATAGTTATAGTTACAGAAGTACGTGTACAATATTTGCATAGCTTTTCATATCAATAGCTTGTAGGAGATAGTATAAGAGACTAGAAGATTGTTTCTTCATAAAATAAGAGAACGATTTTAATATTCTAAAATAACAATGAACACGTATCAATTGTGTTATACTAATACGCTTCATAAAATAACATTGTACATATTTCTTACCGGCGAGCAGCTTAAATATTAAGTTCAAATAACATTTCTATTACAGTAGATATTATAACATTGATAATGTGAAATGTAAATTATTTTAAATTGAATATTGTTTATGTTGTGATTGAACTTCTAACTTTAATAAATGATTTGTTTTTAATATATTCAAAATTCGAATAAAATATTTTGTTACAAATTTTAGTATTTTTTTCAGTTAAAATTCCTTATAGATATTTAATATCCCAAGTTTCATAATAATATATTTGTCAGTATTAAAAAGCATAAAAATGATCTGACGATGATGCATCGCTATCGAAATGCGCATTAATAAATTATTTTTGTAAAGAATAAAATGAACAAAATATAATTATTGAACACTTTCCAATATTTTTGGTATTGGTAGTGATAATTTATTTGTGTGAAGTTCAATAATATATTTCCATTAAAGTATAATAATAAAAAATAGTTTGAAATTTTCTACATTTATTTTTTATGTATTTTCTTTTTGGAGAATAATTTCAACTTAATGCAATTAAATTTATTTTTCTATTTGAAAAATTTATAAACAAGGTGCCCTAAATGAAACTGGAGAATAGTAAATGATAAAAAAACAAGTTAAATGTATGTGTAAAATCTTCAGTATCATTTATATAAAAATTAAGAGTCATATCTAATGACATAATCGATGTCAATTAAATACATAAAAAATAAAATCTATTAAGATATTAATGCACGTGTATATAAAACACAATTTATTATTCTTTTCTTTCTTAAATAAAAAAGATAGAAGAGGCTATTATTTATTTAATAAAGTTAATATGTTTAATATTACGTTTAAAACAAATATCTGGTCTTTTGAATGCAGAGAGAAATAACTTTTGAAAACGTCTTGCTCTAAGGATAATAAATGACATGACTCACAAATTGTACATTAGCCAAAAAGTGAACAATAAGTGATTATTTAACATTTTGTAAAATATTGCAGTACTGAAGAGTTATTTCTTTGTTAAAAAAATAAATTACTCGCAGTACGAAACGAAATGTGTTTATAAACGATTGTACATGTTTCCAAACTATAATATAGATATTTTATAAAGCAATTTGTCAAAGTTGTAATTTATACACATATTCTTAATATGAGATGTTTAACGCTTATATTATTATGAATGAATAAATATAGATATCATGTTAGAAATTACACCGGAAATTGCGTTAATGAAAAAATACCAACATATTTTTCAGTTTAAAAATAATCTTATTTGAGGTCAGATATATTTTATAAGATGCATTTTATATAACTAGGAGAATAACTTACAATGAAAATAATAACATCTACACAAAAATTAACCACAGAGTATGCAAATTAATAAATTTAAAGTCCATTCATAATAATGCTATATTATAATATTGCGCAGAATATAAAGAATAAAGTATATATTACAAAGTAAAAACAAACCACGATTAAATATATACTTTACAGAAAAGGTAAAATAAATTATCTACGGAATAAGCACTGAATACATCACTGAACTTTCAAATATGTATTATTACGAAGAACAAGTCTGTCATTGATTTTATACAAGCAGACAATATGATTCAACGTAAAATATATGCTACAACCTTCAGATAACAGTATCATTAATATTTGTATTTGAAATGATAATATATACATGAAGTCGGAATATTATGTACACTTGAAATATATTTTAATGAAAATTGTATGAAAATATATCCAAGACAAATCATTTATTCTTTTCAATAAAATGTATATCAGCATTTCAATAAAATCCAATATCGTGAAACGTAAAAGATTATTCTTTTTTTTCTTCCTCTTCTTTTCTGGTTTATTGAAATTTTAAAAGTACACATAGAATATAAATAGTTAGAGATTATTATATAACAGAAATATTTTAATGTAAAAAATGAATTAATACATACATACACACACACACACGCATATATTACATATAATGTGTGTGTGTGCATGTACATATATAGGTGTCTTTATATGTTTAAATATCTTCATAGGCATATATTAGTAAAAAAATAATAATGAAAATATTGACTGTCAAACTACAACACTTTAAGATTTAATATGTGGAACAAATATGTACAAAATAAAGTGTAGAATATTGAAATTAATACATCGAGGTGCTGATTATACTGTAAAAATATTTACTCACATTTGCATAAGTGAGACAAAAAAATTACGTCGCAAACGTCCATAACATCATTTTAAAAACACGACTTTTTAACATAGCACAAATACACTGCACTTCAAATATAATTAAAATAATTAACGAATGTTATGTACACAGAAATATGAGATGAATTGACTAAGAAATATTTATTAATCAAACAAGAAATGTTCACTACAAAACATCAAAGTAAACTGACGAATTTAAGCTTACAATTCAAGTACAAGTCAACTTTGAAAAGGGGGCTGTTAGTTTTATTGCAAATAAATACCAGGTTTTGAAACATAAATTTAATCTCACTAGGATGTGCCTTTGTTCGAAAAAATTACATAAATTCTTCATTCAATTTATCAAATTGTTGTGAATCTCACATTTTGCCAGTAGCGTGTTCTATTTTTTTTTTAATTATTTTATTACCATTTCAGTTCAGATATATTGCATTGCAAACATTATATTTCTCATTAATTTTAACGTATAATTCAATAATTTTTATTATAATACTTTAACCAATCGATCAATTTGACAGATGTAAATTCAATCAGTCGAAAACACTTAGTAAAGAAAGAGTTTTTATTCAAATAAATTTTAATACAGTTTAAAGTTTACATAAGAATGCAAACTTTATGAGTATTTAAATTCTGATACTATAAGAATCTAATAAAGTTTTTCGTTAATCTGTTAACAGAAATTTAATCTCATCTTATACAAGGTTATTAAAAATAACAAGTTATTGAAATATATGAAGTTTCTTTTTTAGTTTAAATGACAATTATTAGGTAGTAATTATAAAAATTAATTCTAAGATTACTAATTTCAATACAATTTACTATCTGTAAAGTGAGAATATACTTTTGTGTGTATATATATATATATATATATATATATATATATATATATATATATATATATATATATATACATTGTCTTAAACAAGAAAAAATATAAGAACTTTTAATAATTTTTCAATTTCAGTTTCCAAATAAGAGTGACATTAAAATTCGTAACTTATATGTGAAAATAAACAAGAATACAAAAACTTTGATTCAATTATATTTAACATATTTTTTTCTAAATAAAGACCATTTTTAAATTATACAACTTATATCCTTATCAGAAAACATTCGAAAATAAATTACAATAAAAAAACGTTCGAATAAAAAATATTTTTTTATTCTCAAGGGTCACATAATTTTTCCATAAATTTATATAAGCTTTATTGATCGAGTTGATTCTTACTTTTCAGTTTTTCTCATAAATTCCTATAGACAAGAACTATATATATTTTATTGATATTATAAAATGAAAAATATTAAATATGAAAACTCTTTTTCTAAAAAGTAAATAAAATGTAAAAATAACAATTTTTACTGTAATAGTATTTTTTTAAGAATAAAATAGTGACATACATTTAATGATATAAAATACGCCACTGATTATTTCTAATCTATGACACAGGTAAGTAAAAATTATCAAAATATATTTTCGACATCAAACGCAGAGTAAATATCTTCGTCTAGTAAGTGGAAATGTATTTACTTGTCGTTTATCAACAGTAAATGAATTTGTTGAGAATCAGACTCACTGTGGGTTAGGTAAAAGAGTGGTGAAGCAAGCGAGTTGTATTGGGGTAGTCATGTACGTCTTTCCAGGTAGCGACAGGTGTGAGACATGGCATGTCGCTCTAGGGGCCTGTCAGGTGTTGGCACACGGACCCCAAACTTTTCGAGACTACAAGAATTGTGTAAGGAGTTCACTGACAAGGGACTATTCGATCTAAGAAGATATAAATGATTCCAGTGATGGGAAGTGATAACATTTTCATAATATATAATTTTGTACATAAATTTTAAAACGTTGCATTGAAAACATTTCAAATTAAATGTATTCAATTTAAATGAAATGCAAAGGTGTGTATTAAAATCTTGATAGCTTGAATAATTAAAACAAAACGATTACAAAATAAAATTTAAATGAAGATAAATGTACATAATAATTATATCTGTAGAAATTTAAAAATACGAATGTAAGAAAAAAGTACAGTTTTATAAAAAAATACGATTAAAATGTAATTAATGTTCTTAATAAAATCAGTTGAAAAATTAATAATTTCTCAACGTGCAAAAAAAAAAATACAATAAAAAAAATTATCATAAACTGTTCATTAGAAAAATAAAATTTGTATCACCTAAGTTAAAAAGTCAATCTTAATCGTGATATTAGAACTATGTTACAAGTTTTAAAACTTTTATTTTAAAAAATCAAAAATAAAATTATCATTAAAATACCGCTCCTTTTAATATTCTAAAGATATAAAATATTGTTTATGGAAATAAATATAACGTTCATAAATAATTTAATGTTTTTAAATTGAAGTCATATATATGTATGTATACACGATATTATTTTTCATAGATTTATAATGACAATAAAATTCTTTAACATTTTTATTTTTGTTTTAAAAATACAATAGCAATGTATAAAAATATTTATAATAAAAGAAATACTAATTTATATTTATTTCATTAAATAATAAACAAATTAAAATTTATTACCTTGAAGCGATTCATTAATATTAGATGTTCTTTATATAAAAAAAATAATTTTCTTAATGGTAGTAAAATAGAAAATAAATAAATAAACATTGAAAAATGTTGTAGTCAGCATACATGAGTAACTAAATTATAAAACAGCAATCAACTTAAATTAATTTACACTGAAACCTAACCAATGAAGACATTTCGAGTTATAAATTATTGCGCTCATAAAACCTGGCATATATGAATTTATAATCCGTTTAGTCGAACCCCAACAACAAACCACAGTCAACGAAAAACAAGACAATATCTCTAAAAGGCTAGTAAACGTCACCACAAAAAAAACAACAAACTCGCTGATATATAGTCAGACAACGGATAAAAAGAAAAACACTTTTAAAACTAAAACACACGCTCACTATTTCCAATAAAACGGCTACAAAAGGAAACTTGAAACATTTTTTAACAAATCACATTTCGAACTTTTGCAGTGAGTTTTCTTTACTAAAAGTGCTACTAGTCTGGCGTGCGTCCCCCTAAAACTTACCCAATCCCGTGTCCAAGAAGCCTGTACGCCATATTACCCTCTTTACGACGTCATTTCACGGAAACGAAATTTTGTTCATGGCTTGAAGGTACACTTCCATCAAACTGATTGTGCTGTAGCATATGCGCGTTATGCTATGATGCTCTTTCTCATCCACCTAAACCCACCAACACACACAGTGGTGGTGTAGATGTTTTTACGCGCGTCACAAAAATCACGTTAAGGTCTCTCTTTTAGCCGATGAGATTTGTTCTTGGCTTAAAAAATATTGTCGTAGCGTAAAAAGTCAGCTAAAGAAATGATGTAGAGAAATATCTTTCCTGACTTTTTTTCAAACATAACCATAAAGACTGTTTGAACGCTATGTGTAAATGAATAAAAAATTATACACAAAAGAACCAGTCTACATACATACGTACATACATACATACATATATATATATATATATATATATATTATAGACATTATATATTCTGTTTTATTTATACAACTATTTTAATCATGAATTATATATAAGATATAAAAAAGGTTATTATAAGATTGGATAAAAATTTAAATTAGTAATCATAAATAATAATTTGCATTTTTATAACAGAATCTACTACGAAATATAAAATTAAATTAAATCTACAATTCTAAAAAACGATTATTAAGAGTAATGGAACAAATTAAATAACATTATTGAACTAAATCAACTTATTAAAAAAAATCACATGAAACGAAAATCGACTTTTAAAAAAATATCACATTTATTTTTGAAAAAAGTACCACATTTATAAATATATATATATATATATATATATATATATACATAAAAGTAAATGACATCTCAGAATTTACTTTTTATTGTATAAGGCAACGTAACATTTCTGAGAAATTGATACCTGACTGAATCATATTAAAAAATCAATTTAAAATGTGCGGTTTGACAAATTCGTCAATTTGAAACTGATGTGATTTCATATAAGTAAAAATTGAACTATTTTTATAACGGGAATTGTTACTTTGATTAAAAAAGTCATGTTTGGTAGATTCCGTTCATATAGGGTCATCCAAATATGACGCATCGATTTGTGTTTTATTAAAAAGAAATATGTATAGGGTGGTGTATAGGGAAACATGTGTATGTTTTTTTTTTGTATCTTTTTAATAAAACACAAATCTAGGCGTCACATTTGGATGATCCTATATAATTATTCACAAAATGATAATTTAAACAAATTATTTTGAAACATCACAGTAAAACAAATTATATATATATATATATATATATATAGAGAGAGAGAGAGAGAGAGAGAGAGAGAATATAAATTCAAATTATATAACATAAAATATTTTTGTAAGCAATCAGTGGAAGTATTAATAATACATATCGTACAAAATAAACATCATTAATCAAAATAAGCAATAAAATATATTCATTTTATATATATATATATATATATATATATATATATATATATATATATATTGCTTCCAGAAGAAAAATAACAAAATAAAAGTGCTTCAAAGAGTAAACAATAAATAAATCATCACGAACAATTCGCAACGAAAAAAAATCCGATATATACAACAAAGTTGATCCAGGTAGCTTTAAAAAACAAACTTCGTAATCGTAGAATACAAATCTCAGCTGTTGGTAGCATATATACACGTTTTCGTGGGGGACGAAGGGGGTCTTTATATTATATATCCCTTCTAGGGGATGATAACTCTAACCCTTAGTAGTCTCGTCCTCGATGTCAGCGTGTCACAAGGTCTCGGGCATCGAGAGAATGGTCGTGTATTTCTCTCAGCGTCTGGGTCTACCAAAGATTACTGTCGACAACTAGCGTCTATAGACCATAACAAATATTTTATCTGTAATGGATATTGTGTATTCCCTCATGTATTTGATTGTTTTCGTAATAGTCTTATGAAACGATTATGGTCGATGAATTATTCAAATAATGAAATCTTTTTAAACAATTCATAAATCATTCTAATTAAAAATATTATTGCCAACATTATTACATTCGGTAATAATAATACACAATCCGTATTTGTATAGATTATAATACTCAATAATAAAAAAGAATTAAATCGAATAACAATTCGAAAAATAAATAAAATAAATCTCAAAAATCCTATTAAAATAATTTATTATCTCATAATAAAATACGACTAGCGTATTTTTTTATGATAAATATAAAAAAAATATTATAGCTGTGAAGCTCAATGCAGTATTTATCATTATATTTATGACATTTATCTAACTGAATTTGTAAAATGATGATATTATATCTCAAGTTTAAATCTTACTAAATCATTTAAAATGCTACGTATACTGATAAGAAATATTTCCAAATGGATTATATATAAATTGAGTTCATGTGAAATGTTATTTTTAGAATTATTCTTTTATCTGTTTACATATTTGCATACTTGTTTACACAATATTATCATTTTTTCTTATTGTATATTCACATAGAAAATTTCAAAGATTAATATCATACTTATAAATGATTTAAGTATCATATTAATCTTTCCTCATTTATATACATTAAGATAAATTATTTAAAATGTTAAGATTCTAAACAAAATGCATTTTTCAACATACACACATATTATTTCACACGTATTTTTTCTATTCAATATTTCATGATAATAACTTGAAAATATTTATTATTATTAAGAGAAATTTTGAATTACAATGAAAATAAAGTAAAAAATTCAAAGATTATCTTCTTATCATATAATTGATTATTTTTAGTAAAAAATCATATATTTATATATAGAGAGGGGGGAGGATAAATATATAGAGAGAGAAAGAGTATTTAGGCGTGATAGAATATAAAATTAATTCCTAATGAAAGTTCTATTACGCTTTAAAAAACATTCTATATATGTTTGTATCACCGATTTAAAAAAAATCAAATCTAATAATTCAAATTTGATTACCTAAAATTTTTTTTAAATATTTTTGTACATATGTAAAACAGGTAGAACAAGTATTAATACATTAGCATGATAAATATAATAACTGTTTTTAATTATTAAAAATGTAATGTTTTTATATTTTTATGTATATAGTAGTGTATAATAAAGGATGAATATACATTTTCGTTTATCATATTACCGTTTTTTTAAATTTAAGATCAACACGTATCGATTATCAATCTATACCGACGGATGTGGACTGAAAATGCGGAAAACTGAAATAACGATAATAAAATATTATAAATTGTTTATATTTTATACGACAGTATATTATAAATAGAACTGCTATAGAACCAATATTCCGATTTCTATTTTGGAAGGCGTCCAAATAGAAACGATTTTATTTTATGTTCGAAAAATAAAACATTAATTTTTTTCTACTGAAATTTTGCATAGTAAATAAGCTATATATATATATATATATATATATATATATATATATATATATATATATACTATAAATTTATATAAAAAAATATATTATTTTTTAACTTAATATTGTATATTTGATAAATAATATGAAAAATAATTCCACTAGTAATTTTTTTTATATTATCTAATAATCATTATAATATTTTTTTATTAAAGAAGTAAAATTTCTAATGAAATAAATAAAATAATATAGTATTAAATAATTGAATTATACATATTACTAAAAATAGAATAAAAATTTATAATAAAACGTTAATTGAAATGAAAAATGAAAATATGATTAATGAATTAAATATAAATTAAAAAAAATAATTTACATTGAAGAAATAAAATAAAATTCAAATACTTTTTATAAAGGATATATAATATTAAATATAACATTTCAATTTTTTTCATTTTAATAAAATGTTATATTATTTTGAATTGAAAAAACGAACTCGTACTATACACATATATATTATTTTTTCAATATATATATATTATTTGGTTTATAAATTTAATATTAAAATTATAAAGTAATTTTAAAATATTAAAAACGATACGTTTATTTTCTCTAATATGATAACGAAAAAAAAATTAATGAAATACGTCATGTTTTTAATTCAATTTGTTCGATATTAAAATTGAAACGCTATTCATAAATGATGTATATTATATATAATTAATATAGTTGTTTATATATACTTTTTTTAATTTGAAAATGTATTCATTACATTTTTAAACAAAGTATATGTTTTCCATTTATAATTAAAAATTCATAACAACATAATTTAAACAAAACAATCAAAATAAAATTCAAATAGAAACATTGAAAAATACACAAAAGCAAACATAATTACAGAACAGTTAAAGTAATAAATTTCCTTTAAAAAACAACAATAAACATGTCAGGTTCTTTTCAAATGTAATCAATGTCACAATTCAGAGACAAACCACGGTAAACACGACACAGCACGGAGAATCCTTTAGCAGTCTCTGGGTGCTTTTGCAATGGCAGACTTGTTCGTGGTGGCATCAAGCGGCTTGAGGGAAAACGGTCGGTGAATTGGTAACAGCCGCTTAGTCAGGCTATATAGAGCTATCTAGAGGTATACGAGGAATCGCGTTGTTATAACGAAATGACACTGACTGCACGTATGAATATTTTATAACAGAGAAGTGAATTAAATTGAAGCTGACGAAAGATCCTTTAAATAAAATTACATCTTTTTTCGAACGTTTATGTATGCTTTTTTTAATACAGTTTGCACACGATTATTTTTTTTAAAGAGTATAACACTGATTGCACGAAATTACATCATGTACATTTTTGATTGGTTTACAAATACATTCAAAATTATAGGTTGCAAATAATCGATACTTTCTAAAGTTTTATAATTTTAATTAAGAACTTGTTCTATTTAAATTTACTTTATGCAATAAGAATAATTCTTGTATATAAACAATAAATTAAATTTATTGTGAAATATTAACTTTATATACATACCTACACCATACATACTAATATATATATTTCACAATTTAAGGTAATACTGTTTTATATATAAAACATATAATAAAAAAAATAATACTCTGTAGTATCTTAGAAATATTCTTATTTCAATTTCAAAGAAATATAATTAGTCATAGTAAATCACATGATCGGACTTTCAATCACGTCATGTGATATTAATAATTTCTAGTCATTCAAGTAAATAACATTGTGAATGTAACATAAAATAAAAAAAAAATGTAATGCATTTCTAGAAAATATTACGCAAAAAATAAGAATAATTATTTAAAAGAAATATAATATGACACATTTAGTTTATGTTGAGTTGTTTAATTTAATGAAGTTGAAATTACGATTAAATTATAGATATCCGTTCTAAACTAAAATTATAATTTTTTTAATACTAAAATAGGAATAAAACTTGAAAATAGAGAATTTAAGAACTTTACTACATCAAGAAAAAGAATTTATTTCATTTATAAATTAAGTATTGAAATAATATTTTAATAAGTATTATATTATTTATTTAATAATTTTAAAGTAACATTTTTGAAACAAAATTATATGAAATTCTTACTAGATGAATGTAGAAAAGATAAAGAAAAACACATATATAAGTTTAAAAATGTCGAATATTAATAATATATATAAATAAATAGATACATATTTGTTTGCAAAAAAATATTCTTATATTATAAATTTATAAAATATCATTTTTATTTCATAAATTCGTGTTTTTTTTTAAAAAAAATCACATATTTGTCTCAACTACTACCAAAACACAATACAGAGTAAAATATATAATACAACTAATATTAATTTAAAATTTTTAACTAATGTCTTATTGGTGAAAAATAGTAAAATCTACAATTATTTGTGTATTAATAATAATATAACTTTATAAAATTGAAAAAAACAAAAATAGCAAATTAATAGTCCACATAGTAACTCCATTATAAAAATAGTAACATTGAAGGTTATTTCATTTCTTAAATTGTTCTCTTTTTAATATTACATTTTCACTATATTTTCATATACAAAAGAAACACTGGAATTGTGGTTCTTTCCCAACATGTACACTACTTAAAAGTACATATGGGAATAAAAATGAACAAGAAGCTTTTTTAAAACATTTTGATGAATACAATTTTGTAGTTGGATTAATGTTTCAAAAGTGAAATAATTTTCTAAATAATTTGATTGATTGAGGCAAATAAATTAATCTAAAGATAATCAATTCAAGTGAAATTAAAAACAATTATAAAATACTAATAATAAGTGATAAAAATTATTTATATTTCGTAAAACAATGATTATTGTTATATTAATTTCAAATTGAATCTTATATAAAATGTATAAAAAAATAGGAAAATATATCGTTATATATAAAATATAATTTATTAAAAATAATCGAAAAAAATGTAGTTTCGTATATTGAATATTACTATATATTTATTTTTATGTTCACGATACGCTATAAAATAATATATAAAGTTAAATTTACTGTAGTATAAGATCAGTCAAGATATTTATTTCAAACGTTTTTATATTCATATAAAATCTACTTTAAAATAACATCCAATTTCAAATATTTATTTGTTTTGCTGAATACAATATTTATTTATATTTAAAAACATTTATATAAAACGTTATTAAAACTTTATCTGAGCTTGTAATAAAATTAAATTTAAATATTACTGTATTATTTTTTACCTCTTTGTAAATAAAAGAATATATTACAATTTTGAATAGATACATAAGTATTGAAATCGTTTAATAAAAGTATTCTTTAAAAAAAATTCAGTTGTATATTCAATTATCATTTTATACTTGATATTTTTAAATTGAATTAATGATTTGTTCAAAAAATAAATGTTATCGAATACATATTACATATTCATCCCGAATCTAAAAACGTAACAATGCATAAAAAATTGTTGTTAAAAACTTGTGTTGAATACGCGTACGTAACATTGCAAACTGTTGTCTTTGAATTATGGAAATTGATGTCGGCGTCGACATTCCAAACAAGTGTATTTCCTGGTGCACGGAGCAGCGTCTCGGGAGCGAGCAAGCGGCACACGCCAAGCGAACAAGGTGTGGATCGCCACCACTTCCGACACAACCGCCTTCAGGCGGGCGGCGGTCGTGTCGTAGTCAGTTCACCACCCCCATGGCGGCGTGCCGACCGCGCGGCCAGCCCTAAACACGACACTAATTCAACCACCTGTGGCATACGCACGGACATGGATTCTGCCATGATAGTGGTTCGGGATTGCATGTTTTAGTCGCTAAAACCATCATTCCAGAAGCGTGGAAAGAGTATTGAGATTATGATATCCGCACATGCACGACTTTATTCGAAGTTTTTCTTTTTTATACGAGCTGTTTTTCATATCACACATTTTCATAGCATATTTAATAATGTTTACATTTTACAAATATTTCGGTATAAAAAACTTATGTAAAAATATTATAATATGCATATACGAAATTATTAAAATATATAAGGTGTACGGAAATGAATTTCAAATTGTACTAAAATTTGACTAGTTTTTTTGTCATTAATTTTTAAATATGTATACACATATGAATATATATGTGTGTGTGTTTATATTGAAAAACTAATAAGCTGCTGAGAAGTAAAACGCGAAATTAAATCAAATAATTGCCAAAATATAGATATTTATTATCAAATCAATTATATTTAAAATTAAATAAATTGCATTTCATTTACTTTGAAGAAATAAAACGTAACAAATAACTTTCTTGTTTTTATATTTTTTACAATTATTAAAATATATGATATATAAAACATTTATTAATTGTCTTGTTGTAAAATGTTTCACCTATTTTTTCTGTTATTTTTAAGGCATTATTAGATATTTGATTATGATTTTCATTTAACCTCGTAATACGAATATTTATCATTGAATAATTACCTGTTATTCAATTTATTCATTGAAATGGATTCCTATAGACATGCTGTCATCATCAGAGAGTTGTATTACAGAATGTAAATGTAACTGAATTAAATTATAACTGATAATTTAAATCAATTATAATCTAACTCCCATTATATTTACAAATTTTATAATATGTACTTAGTTCTGAAAATGATGGCATGGTTATCGAAATGCATATCAGTGAAAAAATTAAACAATAAGCGATTATTGAACACATAAAATTTTGTGTTGATGGAAGTTTGCATTAAAACAAATTTATTAAAATACCAAAACGAATAGTACCTGAATTTTTAATTTTATATCATTTCTAAAATGAATTTTAATAATTTTTAATTTCAAAGAAGAAGGGAACAAGCCGTATAATAATCTTCACTTTAAAAATAAATACTACAATAAATATATATTGTGATTAAAATGATAGACATTTTAAATGAATATTAAAAATCTGTAAACAGTATTTTAATGTAGGCAATTACTGTGTTATTTAAATTTCAGAATAATAAACGTATTTAAGATATTACTAAAATGTTACTATTATTGAAGTCTGACTCATCTCAAATAATACTCTATTATTCATATATTTTTCAAAAGAAAATATTATTAAATGAAATATTAAGACGTTATTTAAGCATATTAAACTGACATATTTATTGCATTAACAACAAAAACACTCCATGTAAATTCTTTTCAATATTAGCATATGCCAAACATAAAGTGGAATTTGTATCCATAAAAATTCCAATTTCTTACAGTAAAACAACATACAAGTTTTAATGAAATCTGACAACCATAACTCATCAATAAAATGAGAACCTATGTTGTATTTTTCAGTGTACATTGTATGTGTATGTTATTACTGTCTTGTACTGCTTGTCAAATCAAATCAAGGGTTAATTATGCATATTATTATATTTGACAGAGACTAGAGCAGAACAGCCCACTGTATCTATTTGAGCTAAATCATGCATGATTGAATTAATTATATTATATAAAGATGTTTAGACAACGCTAAAGATCAAAAGGAATTTAATTTTAATATTGAATGAAGAGAAATATTTACACTTTAGTTTTCAAGTTACATCTGCACATATACACACACAACTTATATATATATATATATATATATATATATAGAGAGAGAGAGAGAGAGAGAGAGAGAGAGATGTTGATAGATACAGACATAGATATAGATAGATAAAAACGAATAATTAGAACATATGGCAACGATTTATAATAAGAAAAATGTTAGTTAAGTTATAAATTACTTAGTACACACAATTACTTATATGAATTATGGTAAATACAATTTTAAAAGCATAATGAAATAATTTCATGTGAAGCTGATATATATTTTAAGTTGTTTACAATAGAAATGAATAAAGTATTTTATTTATATTTACAAATTGTCATTATAAATGTTTATGAACATAATTATTCAATATTATTCATTATTTGATGTTATAATAAAAATAACCAAATATAATAACCAACAAATATCGGTATTTACAAATAGTTTTGAAAAAAATTAAAAAAATATTTGATGACAAAACTTTTAATTATTTTACTTTAAATCAATTTGTATAGTTATTTTTATATAATAAACTGATGTAATTAAAAAATGATTACAATTAATTACAATAATAATTACTCATATTCGATTAATGTTGTAGCAATGTAAAAAATGAAGCAAAGAAACAAGATCTGTCATATTAAGTGTACATTTGCGTGCATGTGTTTAATTCTGATGTAAACAAGTTGATTAAGTCATTGTTAATACTAAATGTGATTTTGATTGAAATGATATTATTTATAATTGAATATTAAAATCTATAGTTAAATTTATTTAAAATGATATTAAATTTAATTATCACTCGTGTACTGGATACAGATCTGTGAAAAAATATCGAAGTAAAATAAAACTAATCTATATATTTTCTATTCAAATTCACTAATAAAATTTCCTCAATCACATTTTATATAATCACGAACGAGAAGGAGGCAATATATATTTTTTCATTTATACAGTTGTCATGTTTGAATATAAAATGATATAAAATATATTAAAGATGAAATTAAAACGTAATATTTATTTGCAGAACATTATTGAAAAATATACGAAACATAAAAACAAAATAAAAGATTAACATTTAATGATCATAAATTTTCATTAAAAGTCCTCCAAGAAATATCAAAAGCCATAATATTTCAAAACATTATAAAACAAAATAAAATAACACAAATACAGGGTAAAAAGAAACACAGAAATCCAATTTCAGTCTGACACAAGTTATACTCCGTAATGTTTAATGAAAAATTTTATATAAATAAATTCCATTTTATAGAAGAAGATAAGTTAAATTTAATATTTTCTTTCCGTCACTGTTCTCGTAAAAGAATCTATAACCGTAACGTAACACATTAAATAAGAAAAAAAGTAGCAGTTGAATTTATAAGATCAGAAATGGAAAATATGGAAAAGGTACAGCTCGCAGCCATCTTTTTTCGAAGGTTTACAGATAACATATTTCAAGTTGAGAAAAAAACCTTTTAAATTTTCCGTCTTTATCGGTCGAAGATCTCAGAAGTAATAAATGATTTAAAGATTTGCGGTAAGAAATAAGATTAACTATACGAGCGTTGAGTTTTATTTTTCTTGTTCTTGACTTTTATTTTTTTTATTATTGGTTACTTTGATAAAACTTTTATAAATATGGGTGCTTATAGTTTTGTTATTGAATTAAATATTAATCAGTTTATATGTCTAGAAACATTGATATAATTAACCAATGTACATTATTTATGTACATACACACATACATGTATTATACATACATATATAAATATATATATATATATATATATATGTATATATACATATATATATATATATATATATAAATTGTTTTTCCTTCCAATTCTAGAACTACGGAAATATATGATTTAATGTGATTTTCTAGAATTGAACTAACTCTGAAAAAAGATTTGGTAATAAAAATGGATTTCATTTCCAATTGTGAATTGGCAAATGTCGATGACAAAAAAAAATGTTACAATCCATGATAATAAATACAATTATACAAAATAAAATACAAAACTACATTTTTATTTTAGGCATATTTGAAAATTACATTTATTTTTCTTTCTTTGTATCTATTCAGTAGAAAAATGAATAAAATCAATAAAAAGATTTTATATAGAGCTTACATCTATACGAAAATACAAAAAAATAATCTAATAGTTTTTTTAGTAAATAGACTTTGAGAAATAAATATTTTTAAAACTAACTTAACTATTTTAATAGAGAGTATTATTTAGAAATGAACATATAATACACTTTTTAATTTTTTTATTTTACATCATCCAGTGTAACTTTATCGAAATCTGTTCGATTTATTCATCATACTAAAATTTATTTTCAATTATCACTGATGTTCTCATACAACGAATATTATTTTTACTCAGTTTTATTTGTACAGTTTTGACAAGTGTAGAAACAATATTCATATAGAATGAAATAAAATAGCAAAGGTAATATTTTCATACATACATTTCAAAAAATAATATAAAATATTTGTAACAAAGAATATTTCAGATGCTGTATGTAAATATTGTTTGAAATAATGAAAATAATACTCTTTATTGTAAACGTTAACCGTAGAGAAAATAATTAAATTATTTTTGATTTAATACCATATATGTATTTATATTTAAATGGATTGAAACTTTGAAAAGTATGCTTTTACACAAACATTTATTTAAGGGAATTGAATTTATTACTTGTTAAAATTAACTAATATATTGTTTATATGTAATTAAAAAGATAATAGATATATTGGAGCACTTTGATAAAAATGAAGAAATCCATTTTATTAAAATTCCTTCATTGAAGTCCTTACTACACTATTTCAAGTTTCGCACGGCAGCGTTTAGATACGTTTCATATGGAGTGTTGTACGTTAACCAGGACATGATTTATGACAACAGTAAATCTCGGAATAATAATAATCCGCATGCAATATCCTGGCAATCAATCAAGTGACATGGACGACTTGAACGGTACTAGCTCTTCTCATGCGCAGACGTGTATACCGTCGAGGTGTCATTGGTTATGTATGTTTAGTGCTGTGGAACGGTGTTCAAATGACTCTTTTTGGCGGAATAGAACGATAAAGAAAACATCATATGGTGAATAACACCATACTGTGTAAATCTTTGCCAGTAAACAAATATTAAACGGTCAGTCGGTTTGTGTACTTCGAAATCAATTTAACCACTTTTTGTAAACGTCACAATCGATCTAATGTCTTTGCTTTTGAATGTAATATAATACATCGGATAAACACACTTTATTAGTACGAAATAAGATATCTGTTTAATGTCAGAGTCAATGTATTATAGTATGTTATTCTTTTTATAGTTTTTTATATTTGTTTTTTTTTTAAATTATAATTAAACATTTCAAAATAACTAAAATATCATTTTTCAACATCATGATTCGTTTAAGCAAATTTATTTTATTCGCGATGAATCAGCAAGTTAAAAATAGAGGATTTTTTTAATAAAACAATGTAAACTTTTAATGACATCATTTAAAAGATTAAATTGGAATGATTAAGGTTACTTTATGATACAAAAAATTGTAATAAATTAATCAGTAAATATCTTTTAATAATAATGTATTTCGTGGAATTTCCTAAAAAGAAAACATTTAACAGATTAAATAGAAAAGTAAGTATGATCACTTATCCCATTTCAAAAATACAACCTTGGTAAAAATTAAATTAAATAATAAGTATACATTTTTTATTACTAAATTGCATTTATATCAAATAATGAAATTATAACTAATATAAGAAATTTATATTTTATGAAAAAACATAATATAATCTCGTATCTTAATAGAATTGTCTTCTTGAATGAAAGTTTTCAGTGATAAATTATAAAGACGAATTTATGGTAATTAAAAGCTTTGTTTCTGAGAAATCCTTACGATCGGATTTGTTGTCTTAAATAAGTATCCTTATTTTTACTATTAATATTAATATGGCTTTTTATTATTATTAATATTTTAATACAGATTAAACTAAATTATATTATCTTAAAAATTAAATGTTTCAGTATATTAAAGAATACAAATAGTTAACTAATTATTATCTCCCTTCCCGCTTTTTATTTTTATTAAAAATTAAATGTTTCAGTATATTAAAGAATACAAACAATTAATTATATATTAGTATTGTAAATTATAAATTAAATTACATATTAGAAACAAATATAGTTAATAAAAAAAATCAAGGATAATAATCAATTCTAAATGCGATGAAAATTTTTATTTTAGATCAGGTAGAAGAAAAATACCTTAAAATTATTATTTTTTTATTAAACATGTGTTTGTTATATATACGTACTTTCTTATTTCGATTTTATTTATTAAATTAATGATTATTATGATAATACAAATTAATGTTATATGATATTTCAAATTAAATCAAACAAATATCACAAAATTTATAAAAGACAACTTTCATATTACAGTATTTTGTCAAACATGGATATTGAAATGTATATCAGAGAATAAAGTGAACAGTAAGTAATTATTGAACATTTTTTTAAAAAAACTTGTCATCTTATGAATGATTTATTTGCATTAAGATACATTTAAAGTCTACTGAAAAGAATAGTAATTCAATAAGTATCTTATTGAATTCCAAATTGTTATTTTAAAATACAATGAATCTGAAAAAAAGTCCAGTATTATAAATATTTTAAGAATGATTTAATGAAACAAAGACAGAAAATATTATGACATTTACTACGAACAAATTTATAATTGTTTACATTTATACTGTATTAACATTATACTTATATAGTTAGAATAAATGAAACATTTTTTTAAGTCGTACTTTAAAGTTCCTTAAACATTATTATTAATGTAATACGATAATCAGCTATTCAAATTCACACCATTGTTCCAAAGAAAAATAAAAGTAAATGATTCAAGGTCTTCAAAAACATTCATTTAAAAATCAAATCTAAAAACGGATTTATAAATGTCAACATTTGACTTTGACAATGATAAAAATAAATAACTGAAATGTACATAATATTTTCATATGCTTACTATAAATCCGTTTTTGTATATTTTTATAAATATGACATCGGTTATTTTTATTTTATATAAACTAAAAGATCTCTTGACCTTATAACAAATACTACAATTGTGAAAGTTTCTGCTATGAAAGGCAAATGTATACAATTAGAAATAAAGTCGTGTTTTATAGTTCATGTATTGTAAAAAAATTATAGATAAAATTTAACCTTTGCTTAACAATTATTACTTATATATTATTCAATAATAAATAATATGAAGTTAATTGGATTATTTAATTCAATATATATGTACATGTGTGTCTTTGTGTATATATCAACAAGTTTTAAACATTTTCATAAATGTATTTTATGCTTAGATAATTTTTTCTCAGCGTTCATTACGTCTGTACATAATTATTAAAAAGTTTAAAGGGCAAAATATATATTAATGTATACATTTATAGCTCTATAGGTATGTACGTGTATAAGTTTAATTAATTTTCGTCAGGATACACACAGACGTCTTCTTATTTTTGAAACAAATACTATTATACAAGTATTAATCCAAAATTGAACGAAAATAAAAGAATCAACTTTTTCTCATTAAAATTCGAATTGGATATTACACACAGTCTATAACGACAAAGTAGAAGCTACCTCTACCTACTTCTCTGTGATATTTGGTCAGACTTTTTAATATGAGCGCTTTTATACTTTATAAAATGAACTGATTTTATTCTGAATACGATTACATTGAAATTTAAAATTCAAAGTAAATACGGAATATCATTTTGTCCCATATGTATGTAAATTTATCTTAAAATGAATATTTAAATATGCGAATCCAAACAAACTTTACGAAATCTAGTTCGCTGGTAGTTTAATAAAAACAGACAGAGAGAACTGACGAGATAAAAGGCGAAACTTTGTAGAGTTCGCGGGGGTATGGCGCGGTGCAGGGATCGGTTGATAACTTTTATAGCGATATGTATTTTATGGTTATTACAACGTATGTGTATGAAAAACACATATTGCACGGAACTTTTTATTCTTTTATACATAAAAGGTTGACATATGCCCTGACAAGTATGGCGATTATTTTTTTACAATGCTATGTTCTCTTATTGCTTTGAATTCTTAGATGTAACGAATTTTTATACTAATTTCTTTATTGGAAATATAAGTTCAATTATATTACAAATATAACTAACTAACTTCGTCTTTCAAAAGACTAATTAGTCAATATAACAAGAATTACATGTTTCATTTTATTAAAATATATATGCTATAAAAATATCAACTCTCTTTATAAAAGAGATTTATTTCATTGTAAGTCACTGCATTAATACTCTAAAACCTATATATAAAGATTATATTCAAATGTGAACTAACGTAGATGCATTTTAATTCTCGACTGAAAAAAAACAGTTTTATATTGAATGTAAGTTACAAGGACATAAACTTTAACTTAACAAACAGTAAACGAATACCGTATATGTTTGTACTGTCATTGCTGATGCAGAGAATAAGCATTAATGTATATTTTAAATTCAAAATACAGTGAATATTATATTTCTGATATATTTATGTTATTTGTATTTAATATTAATATCATTAAAGAAAGTAAACGTCGTGAAGAAATCTCCTTTATTATCGACATACATTTCTCATTAAATAAATTGTATGTTCAATGAGAAGGAGACAAATATGATATGAAATACAATATATGTTAATTAAGAATAATAAATGACCTTTCAAACTTATTTAAGTTGTATAATTTCTTTTAATTCATACGAAGACAATGAATTAAATTATCATGATATAAGAGACAATTAAGACTAATGTAGTTAGGTTTTTTTTCTGTTCCAGTACACAGGGAAGTTTTGTTTTCTCTTCAGTCAATTTATTTAAATATTTTTTTTCTTTCTGTTCGTACATTTTATTTTTCATTTAGATATTTAAAACCAGATGAACTTCTTTGATAATTAGATAACTAATACCATTAATGCATTTGGGGACGTAATATTACAACGTAGTATTTAATAATTGGATTGTAATGAAATAAAAATTTAATTTTTTCGACACTGACATTTAAAAAAAAAATACATTAATCATTTAACCTCAATACTGATGACATTTTATATAATAATATTTAAAAATAAATCATCAAAGAAAAAATATTTGAATCTGAATGAAAAATCAATATAAATTTACAAAGAAGTAAATAACTGAATTTGTACGAATTACATAGGTTAAAATAATTGAAAATGTATTTATTAAATAAAATGTGTTTATACATACACACATATTATATATATATATATATATATATATATATATATATATAATATATATTCAGCCACATAAAGCTTATAAAATAATCGTTAAAGTTTATTTAGTAACTTTGAAATGGTAAAAGTTGCAATATAGTTTTAAAACATGAGTCTATAGAATACAGATAGAGAAACATAAATGTATACATAGAAAATTTACATAGTTATTTTAAAAATAAGCAAAACAGAAAATATGACAGCTATTGTATTAAAGATTGATTCATTTCTTGTTTCAACTTAATAAATTTTCTTTCAAATGTAAATGTATTTACGATAACAAATCTATTAAGTTACAGTATATAAACAAAAAAGAAAAATACTATGATTGAAGAGAAAATTTAGAAATTTAATGGTTTAAATAACGCTTGAAGTAATTTATTTCTTAAGCTATAAAGAAATAAATAATTATAAGTAAATGTTACGGAAAATGGTAATCGAGTTAAAGTAATTTTACAAAAATTATATTTCAAAATTTATATATATATATATATATATATATATATATATATATATATATATATATATATATAGTATATATGTAAAATGTGTGTATACAATAGTAATTAAGCCATAAAAAACGTAAAAATGTAAGTACCATAAAATGAAAACGAATTCTAGAATTTTTGTACTAACAAAAAAAGCATGAATTTAAAATCTGTGCAGAGAACAAATCCTGCCTGCAATTTGCTGATATTGCACCGGTGAACATGATTCCGTATATACATATAAAAATGTGAAGTATCAGCACATTTTTGATTCTTTACACTTACCGTTCTTTTGTGTGCACTTTTATATTAATGAAACAGACGGTGCATGAGAGAGGGAACAGATTTCATCACAATGGTTTCATTTGTTGAATACTGATTTAATGAACATTTTGTCTTTCGTAATAGAAAAAAATAAAATATTCCAGTAATTACTGTTCACTTTATTATATTTTTATGACTAATGAGTCGAGTTATTAGAGAAAAATTATAATTGATAAATATAATATTTTTTCTTGTACATCAGCAATTTTACGATATAAAGAAGAATCGATTAATCAATTGCAAATATTTCATTTGAATATTACTTAATATATGTTTTGACTTTTCCATAGAATGTTTTAGAGTTTATGATTTTCGAATTTATATGTTCTAGACAGATTACATAAAATATATTATATATAAAGACAAATATACAAATATGAACAAATTATAACAGATATGAAGTACATTTCCAATATACAGTTTTAAGGAATTAATCGTAAAACTTAGGATCAGTGATAAAATAAACAAAATATATTATACATTATTAAAAATATTCTTGTAATTTCTATAATATAACATTCTACTATTTTAAAAACAAATATACAAAAATAAAAAATTAATAAATTAAAAAAAAGTAACTTATACAGATATCTTATTTATTATTTATTAAGTTGCTACACATATATAAATATCTTTTTACTGAAATTTCCATTAAAATAAAATCTATATTAAATTTTAAATATTATCAAAAAAATTCATCATTAAAAATCTTATCAAAAATATTCAGTATTTTTTTTTAATATTTAAAACCTTTTAAAATAATGTAAGTATCTACTTTCAAATCATAAATATTGATTAAATTATTAAATATTTTTAAATTATTAAGATATCGTATTAAATTTTAATCATACTTTATTTTCATTTAATAATTAAATATAATTTATTAAATTTATTCATGAAAATATATTATTCTTTATATATATATATATACATACATTTATATATTTGTATACTTGTAGTAAATAATTAAGTTTTGCAATTTATTACGAGATATAAGAGGATTTCAATAAAGCTCTGTTTTCATAATATTTGTTTTGTAAAAGTCTATTGATCGGTAGTATTGTATTCATATTTTAGTTAATTGGCTGTTATTTTTAATAACTTCATTATATTAGAATTAAAATTTGATATGAACAAATAATTAAATCATGAACAGTATATTATTAAACAAATATATAAATTTGTCGGTTTTAACTCAACTGAAAAAAGAAGATAAAATAAATAAAATTATGTTATAAAATTTATTATATAATTTTAATTTCGAGTATTAATTTATTTTTAATCATATTTGTTATTTTAAATTAACAACGTTGCATATATAGCAAAATATTTTAATTTGAAATATTTAAGCTTCTTTAATTGAGTTATTCGAACTTGTTATCATAAAGAAGATAATTCTAATAAGTATGTTCATAGAAAGTTTAATAAGAATTTCAAATACCTTTTAAACAATGAAAGTTGAAAATGCAATTTATTTTTTCGTCTTATGAAAAATAATTATTTAATATACGAAAACGCAAAAAGTAAATTCTACATTATTAAATGATTTATATTCATTGAAAATATTTATTAGGTATTTACAAGCAACATTTCTCATTTCTCTTCATCTGTATTTAATTTCGATTACATTTTTGGTTTTCATTTTAATACGAATCAGGATTATTGAGACATAAGTTTTTTTAAAAAAAACTTGTATGAAACGCTACTTGTAATAAAATTCTGAAATTAATTTGTACAGAATTTAATACGTTAAAATTCAATTTTTGTAATAAAATAATTTAAGGTTTTTTTTAAGTAACTTAGATAATTGATATTTCAGATTTTTTGTGAATATTTACCAAACCGATTGTATATAGATGTGTATAATATTTGAATGTATGTAATCTACAATAAAATTTTATTGTATTTAATTATATAGCTCATTAAAACTCGATCGTGATAAGCACAAACACCACATGCAATAATCAAATAACTTGAAATTTGTGATGAATAGGATTTTCATAAGTGTACTTCCACAAAAATATCAACAGAATCGATCCTCTGACTCGAAACATTTATAAGAAAATATGATTACAGGCACGACTACATACACGTGAGAGTCAAACCCGCGACTTTTCCCGCCAGGTAATAAGCACACGTCCATAATTCACATGCACGCAGGACTGCGACGCCCGTTTAACAATTTTTTCGTACGTAACTTTACTCTCAGATTGCGTTATCGTGGCTGCACGTCAGATTTACCAGCTGATCTATGGTTCATTTTGTACGTTAGTTTTATCGTGATATATTTTCAGTCCATTTGAAACAGGCTTTCGTTTTATTTTCATTTTACTTCCTTTTTTAGCTCATTTTTCTCTTATTCCTTTTTAGCCAGACAAAGATTTATAACCGCTGTCAGAGAGAGCCTTTTATATTAGGATATAATATTTTTTCCGCTTGTGTTGCACGGGCGCAGTTCTCCGCGCATGGAATTTATTCTCTCCGGATAAACAAATGTCCAACAATTCAACCATATTACGTTCTTTTTTTCATTTCATCCCGCCGACATTCATTTGTATTGTATGCTTTGAAGAGTTAGTTTTGATGTAATTGTACAAATAAAACATTTCGGATGCATCTCTTTTCCGATTCCTAATGGTTAATACTGCCATATAAAAGCATTATTTTTTAATTTATATTGGAACAGTATATCAACATAAATATACACTTTATACATATAAATTCTACTACATATATATATATATATATATATTATATATATATATATATATATATATATATATATATATATATATACCGATAGTACAGTGGTTAGTATCACCGCGTGTCATGCGGGAGATTGCGTTCGATTCCCAGTCGGAGATATAACTGTATATAAAAAATCTTCACCAATCCGCCTGGTCATGGTGAATATATATATATGATGTGGGCGTTATGATGATGATATATATATATATATATATATATATATATATATATATATATACATAAAATAAATTCAATAATAAATATATATATTATTTTTTGTAATAATTTCAATTACCTAACATAATGAATATTACAAGTCTAAACAAATATAAAAACACCAATTTGTTTACTGCGTTAAATTATAAACATATAAATATAAAAAAACAGTGTACAAAAATTTTTCAATTTCGCACAAAAAACATAAAAAGGATAAAAATGAATTATAAAACAATTTAAATATTTACAATAGCTTTTTATTGTAAATTAAAAGATTAATTTATGAAGAAAACAATATAAATTGAAAAAGCCATTTTTAAAATTATATGCATAAAATAACATTATTTTTTATTAAATAAGTCTGATAACCATTTCATAAAACATCTAAAATTTAATAATGCTGATATTAATATAAATATTTGTATTATAAATTATGTTTACTTAAAATTCATTTAGATTTTTATTTTAATTTTTTAGATCAGTATAAAAATACTATGATTTAAAAATTTCTCATATTTTTACAATTGTTAATTATGAAAATTACTTTTCATATTTTTTAAAAATATACAAATAGAAAACATTGTTGCACAGATAATATTTTACTTATTGTGATTCAACGTAATTTACATTTCTAAAAAAAAAGTTCGTTATTCAAAGAAAAACAATCTGATTTTTAAAGTAAATTATCTTTATTTTTAGTGATTTATGTAATAAAAGTATACTATTTAAAAACTGTATATTTAATTTCTAATATATATATATATATATATATATATATATATATATATATATATATATATATATGTGTGTGTGTGTGCCTGGGTGGGTGGTTGGATGTTTGGTTATATATGTATATATAAATTTTCACTTCTTAATTGATTGAAAGATTTTAAAATAACGTGATTAAATTTAAATACTAACTATGTATATATATATATATATATACAGTACGTTAATAGAACGCAATTTCTCTAACGAGAAAAATATAATTAAAATAAATTTTAATGAAAGAACTTCGTTTCAAATATGATTACTAAAAAGTTTTTACATTTTAAAATATTTCATTTACTTAAAATTAATTACATTTTAATGAAACATGTTAAAATTAAAATTTACATTTAATATATAATGAACAGTTGCCTAGACGATTAAGAATTATTCAAGTTTGTTCAAAAAATAAAGCGAATAAAACTCAAAAAAGATAAATAATAATTCTTTCAAACGTAATATCATGAATGGCTCGAAATTAATTTTATTTTAAAATAAACTTCAAAGATACAAAACACATCTCATAATGAGTTTTCAGACTTTTTTCATTTTGATATAAAATGTTTGATGTTATTGTATTGTACTGGTATTAAATATATTAAGGTATGTTTTGTGTAATCAAATGAATTCGTATAAATAAGTATAACAAATGAAATTATCATTTGAGGTTTTTAACATTTTAATTTGAATTGAAATACATTTCGAAACTTGTGGTTTAAGTAGTTACTCGTTATTTCCGTAATGATATAAACTAAAATACATTAAACTCTCAATAAAAGTGCCTACATACATTTCAAACGAGAAATTAAAGATACAAGACATTAAAATGACAAACTGGTGTGTATATAAACGTAAATAAAAACTGTAGTATACTTACGAACACATTTTTTGCCATTATTAAACTCATATAGCCTTATCATGAAAAAATTGAACAAATCAATATTTCGACGTGGTTCTATACTACACAGAACATTTCATATATACATACATACATATATACATATATACATATATATATATATATATATATATATATATATATATATATATATATATATATATATATATAAAGAAGACTAACTCCGAGAAAAAATATTACACACAGAAGCTTTTATAGCCACTTTAAGTGGAAATATACTCGTTCCGTAGCGATATAAATTTTGTCGAAATTTACATTTTACTCGCTTTTATGTCATGAGATGCAAAGTGAAGAACATTAGCGCAAGTGGCGATGTGCATCGATCGATTGACATCAGATATGTTAGTGTAAACAAATAAAAGTGAATAGTACAACCATTCTAGTAATGTATGTTTACGACATTTTGCTAATAAATCAATTTGAAACTGATTTTTACAAAAATTCAGATTGAAATGTATATACGGGTTGAAATTTGAGGTTTTTGTAATTATTGACAATATTTTATAATAAATATGATTTTTAATATAATCGATTCAAAATATTATCAAATATACATACGTTTTATAAAAAATGTTGACTGAAAAGTTTATACGAAAATATAATTTACAGATTGTGTCGTTTCGTTTTTCACAAAAATCTTCAGTTTATATTTCCCCTCATACACATATAAAAATCCCAAGAGAACACGTAAGTCGACATTTACTCTGAGTTTAAACTTTCTGTGTTGAGAATTTTGATCAAAAAGAACATTTCTGAATAATTTTCTTTTAAACTGCAAATACTTTATGATCTTATGAAAATATTTTATGATTTAATAACAAAATTTTATAAAAAAAATAATAAATTGCTTTATAACTTATTTTATTGTAATAACATGAATATAAAAATAATTTTAAACTTCATTAAAAACATCATTAAAGAAATCAAATCACATTAATTAGAAAATATATAAGAAATACATCAAAACTTGGTTAAATGTACAATTTAAAAACTGTCTATAAAATTCAACACAATTAAAATTTAATTGATATTTTTAAAATGTATATTATACTCTCATACACAAGCATATATTTCCATTTCATTATTTAAAAATAAATTGAAACAACAAGAATTATACATGAAAAGAAAACAAGTAGCAAAACTTATTAATAATGTCAGGAGTGCATTAAACTTGTTGCCACATAAAACATCTTTTTCAAAATAAATAGAATCATTTAAATAATAAAATTGTTAAAATATAATTACATAATTTGATTGATGTTTTAAAAGTAGCTTACATAATGAAATGTAATTATAATTAATTAAAATATATCTAATACTTTCAAAATGTGCATTAAAACAAATACAATTATATATTTAATTACAAAAAATACAATAAAACAATTATATATATACACATTTAAAAATGATTACAATTTGAAATATTTTATAGTTAAAATAATTAAAATATATTATAATAATTATTACCTTAGTTTAAATCAAAATATTGTTTATTTTTATGTAGATATTTGTCATTATTACTTTTAAATAATTGTATTAAGAAAAAAATGTAACACCATATTAACAATCAAAAAAAATTATACATAATGACCTTCTACCAAATAATGGAAATTATTTAGAATAATATAACTCATTAAAAAAATGATTAATGTTAAATATTTTTAATTTACAGAATATCAATATTTTTTTAAAAAAAACATGCGAGTTGAAAATACTTTTTAAAAAAATTCTAATATAGTTTTTCCAATAACCAATAAGTACGATTTATATTGATAGAATAATTTTACTGATAAACGTGCTTTTTGAATGATCAATTTTTTTGTTTACGAAATAAAAATAAGAAATTTATCGAATTCTCTACATTCAATTTTAACAATGAACAAAGCAAGCATATAAAAAAGAGAAAAAGAACGAAAATTAAAATTGACTAGGATACCAATTAAAAGATGAAAAAAATATATTTTTTTATAAAAACAAATTAATGTTTTTTTGTGGTTTCATTTCATCAACAGCTCGCGACATTTTCATCCTATATAGTTATGATGCATATATACATTTTATAGCGACATCGTTCGTTGCGTTTTATTATATAGTTTTTATACATATTTATATAAACGGTTTGGAATGTTGTTTGTATTCAAATCAAATAAAATTATACATATATATACATACATACATATATACATACATACATATATATATATATATATATATATATATATATATATATATATATACTTAACTTAAAAAAATATTTCTAAATAATTTATAACACATTTGTAAAATTTAATAATGTGAATTTCAATAAAGCTGATTTTTATAAAATTGACATACATTCACAATTTCAACAAAAATTGATTAATATCATATTTCTTGTCACTTAATTTCTTATCTTATCGTTAAAACATAATCAGTATGTATAAATAATTCCATAATAATTCAATGGATTCAAACAATAAAAAATGCAATGAAACAATTGTATGAAAATATACATGTTAGCACATGGAGGCAGAACGAGAAACAAGAAGTATTAGAAAGAGAATTAAAGATACGAATGTTGTACAAAAGTGAGAAGAATAAAATGAAGATGAGCCGATCATATAGAAAAAAATATCATAGGAGGGCAAGAGAAGCTATTGAATGGGAACTAAAAGATATAAAAATGAATATAAGGAGCAAAGATAAAAGAAAATTCATTGGAATGAAGTAAAAGAGAAAGGTATTAGATCGCTCGAAATAGAGCTTTTGGAAGAGATTTTCATACAGCAATGGATAGAAACAGACTGATATATATATATATATATATATATATATATATATATATATATATATATATATATATATATATGTATATATGTGTACATGTATATAGAATTTCTTTAATAATTCTTGAAAAGAAAAATAAATAAAACACAAATTTATCTTAAAAAATACTTTTGATAAAATTAATTTTTGGTGGATATTTTTATTAAATATAATTCAATTTCCAGGTAATTTTATGATTCCTTCAGTATATTTTTATTTTTGGAATCAATTCGTTTTGGTATTATAACAAATCATTTTAATTTATATTTATAGTTTAAATATTCGTCAAGAGTTAATAAAATTTCATGATTACATAATATTTTTTTTAATATAAAATTAATTTTGGAATATAAGGAATAAATATTTGATTAGTTTTGTGGACAATTTATAATTTCCTAATCTAATATACTATTTTAATAAATAGCTTTTTAATACTCAGTATAAAACTGTATTGAAAAATTATATTCTATTATTAAAAAACTGGAAAAAATACTGGAATTAAATACTAGAGTCATTTATGGTTTTATGTAAATTATTAAATCAAGTATCAGTGTGTATCATGCAACACACATAATTGTGCTATGCTTCAAAAACTTTCTATGAATTATCTATTACGAATTTTGTTAATAATCTCATATCTGAAGAATTGGAATAATTTTATTCATTTTCGATTACATTTTATGTAACTGAATACAAATTAAATCTCAAAGGGTCATCCAAATATCACACCTAGATTTATGTTTTATTAAAAAGAAACATGTGTATAGATTATTTTGTTTCTTTTTAATAAAACACAAATCTAAGCGTGACATTTGGATGACCCTATATAATTAGAAAATACTAATTTATCTACAATCGATAATTTTAATGTTTTGTTTACAATCAAATGTACAATACTTTTGATAGTTCTCTCGTTACTAAATTTGTATTTTTTTGATATTCCTAATACGGAGAAAAAATAGTTGTCATAATATTCTTGAAGCTATGAAATTTCACAAACAATTTTAAACACGTGCGAAAAATTATAATATCGGTTCAAAGACACTGAACACGTTTTAATTTGTAACAAACGTATTGTTATTTTTATACTTGTAAAGAATACAATGTTTCAAGTTCATATTATTCAATGACAGGTTGATATTTGCGATTATCATAAATAACTAAAATAAGAACTGAACTCAACTTGTTTTTTGTACGTTATGGATGACTTATCAACATACCTATAAACGGTTGTTTATTATTTGTTTTTATAAAGACTTTGTGGAGAAAAATTATGAAGATAAAAAGATATAAGTTTTTAGAATAAATAAATATATATATATATATATATATATATATATATATATATATATATACACTGATGCACATAAGTCATGACACACATGGGTAACATAAGCAATTTATTGTTATAATTCAATGAAGTCGTTAAATTAAAAAAAAAATAATTGAAAATAAATATAATGAATATTTATATTTATTTTCAATTAATTTTTTTTTAATTTAACGACTTCATTGAATTATAACAATAAATTGCTTATGTTACCCATGTATGCCATGACTTATGTGTGTGTGTGTGTGTATGTGTGTATGTTTATATATATATATATATATATATATATATATATATATATATATATATATATATATATATATATATATATATATATATATATATATATATATATATTTATATATATATATATCATTTATTAGTGTAATATTTTAATTTAATTTTCTAAGGAAATAAATAAAAACCAATATCTTAGACTAATTACTTCATATATATCAATTGAAAGAATAAATTATACAGAGGATAATTTGTATGATTCTTTGTACTTATATAAAAAATAAATTTGAAAATAAAACCAGCAAAAAGAGAACAACTAACAGATTTTTTCAGTTTCGGTTTACATACTTATATTACATTTATGGTACAAAAATCTAGTAAAACATATTTTTTGCAAATTAATGACTGTTTAATACTTGTTTAAAATAAATAAGTGCATTTAATCATAACCTGCTTATAATGCTGTTGCTTTACAGTCGTTGCAAGTATCTAGTTACTTCTGTACTACAAATCTGTCATAAATCACTAACCAGTCTGACATGAAAACAAATGGTACAGCGAAAGTTATAAATATCTTATACTTACATAACGTCTAATTGGTAATAATAATAAATTACTGCCTCAATCATAAAGGTATCGTTAATGAGATGTTTTACAGTCGATACCTCATCCGGGTGGACTAAAACTATATGTTTATAACACTAATTATATTTAATTCCTTTGTATTATAAACACAGAAAATCAAAGTAAATCACTATTACAAATTATTAATTATTTTAAACAACAATAAATATATATATATATATATATATATATATATATATATATATATATATGTTTTATATAATTTTAATTAGGTACATAAAAGTATATATTTATACATACTGAAATTAAATTCAAATAAAACACATATTCTTATGTAATTAATGCTTTTTAATGAAATAAATAAAATGTAATCGCCATTATTTATTATTTTTTTTTACAAGATGTCTTCATAAATACTACACTATTTATGTAACAAACTTATAGAAAAATCAAATATCTTTCTATTTAAAAAAGATTCGTGCTCCGGCGTGATGTGAACATTTCGGTTCAATTTTTTCTGGTTTTCTTAGAATTACCGAAATACAAATTTTATGAAATAGATTAATGCGCAGTATATATTATATATTAAAAATATATATTATATATTATATTGTTAAAAAGAAGCAAGTTCGAGTAGGGGGTGGAATACCCTGATAATAAAAAATTAAAGTAATATTTCTATTTCTATAAATGTACTTTTATTGGTAGGTTACTGATGATATATTTTAATTATATTTATAACTTGGTCTAGTGTACTGTTTTCAGTTGGATATATATTTTGTAATTCAGAAGTATTTCAAAATCATAAAATATTAAAACTGGTCCTGGAAATATATATCTACAGTAATACAAGGGTAAAATTACGATAATGGGTATATATATATATATATATATATATATATATATATATATATATATATATATAATAAAACAGTTTATATATTTTTATAGTTTATCATTTTATTATCATATGTTATTTTAATAGTAAAGCACTTTTACTAATTATTTTGTTAACATATGTTTAAATATTTTTTAAAATTAAGTATATTTATTTACGAACTAAAAATAAAAAAAAAATTATATATATATATATATATATATATATATATATATATATATATGTATAGTTCTTTCATTTTTTCTTTTTCTATATTTTTTATTTTGCTCTTATATTTTTCTACTTTACAAAATTATTCTGTTATGTACAAAACTCATGATGGAAAGATATACATTACTACAATGTATGATTTCATCACGTCAACATAAGATTAAGCCAAGATGCTGCAGATTCTACCGTTATGAATAGTGTGATGGTTTAATATATATCACTATAATTAATTATAGTTTATGTACAGAGAGTAAAGTGAGCTTTTAAAGAATGAAATTAGATTATATTTTTTCATTAAAAAAAAGAAAAGATAACTAACTGATATAAGAACGTTCAAAATTAAATATTTTCATTATTTTTTCTTCTTTTCGTTATAATTTCATATAAAGTTAATTTTATAAAAAAATATTATTTAAATAAATTAATTACATACAACAAATACGTTAAAATTAATAATAACATGTATTAAAATCAAAATAAATATCAATAATCAAAAATGCAATAACCTTTTAACTGCTGGAGTAGATAAGAAATTCTTTTTATGTTTCTGATAAATTTGTTATTTTTGATAATAATTATACATAAAAATACAATCAATCAATTAATCTTAATGACTATATATTTAATGATTCTATACTTAATTCTATACAATCAATATTATGATTTTAGGTAGTAAAGATATAAATTGGTTTATGCTATTATCTTTTGGCATGCACGGTTTAAACAATTGTGGAATATAAAGAATTAATCACTTTAATATGTATTAAATAAGTTTATGCATAATGCTTGTAATAATATATATATATATATATATATATATATATATATATATATATATATATATATATATATATATATATATATATATAAATATGTGTGTGTTTGTGTGCAATAGTAATAATAGTAATTAATTAAGAAAATTATTTTCTATTACAAATAAAATGATTTACATTTCTTGTTTATTAGAGACTGGTTTTGTACATAATCTAACAATTTTTTTTGTTTTATTTATTATTCTAGAAGTATATGATGAAATTGCAAAAATAAATGTCACTTTTTCATAAAATAATTTTATATCTAATACATTTCATATATATATACACACACATATATTCTTGATTTATAAAATGAGTGAATACTTGTTATAATTTTAAATAGTTAATAAAATTACATATATATATATATATAGGATGTTCCATCAAAAGCACACAACTTAATTTTTAAATAAAAAGTATCTTTTTTGAGTGAAGGATGATGTTTCTTGAGTGATAATAAGTGTGCGCTTCTGAGAACACCCTTTATATATATATATATATATATATATATATATATATATATATATATATATATATATATATCGTATATAATGTTTTGAAATTATATTTCTTATCTGAAGATTAGAATCCTATCTGAGCATTCTAAAGAGTTCATGGGTTAAATACAAAATCAAAAAAATTCTCAAATGTCTGGCATCCAAAAACTCATGATTGTTATTAACTCCATTTTATTTTATTTTTTTGATATATAATTTTGCTGCTATTTCTGTTGATTTAACTACAAACTTAAATTAAAAACACGCATTTTGATAAGAGAGAAAACTTTGAAATAATAATCAACCTAGTGAAATTTAAAAAGTATTTAAAAAAATTATAATATTTAATGTTATAAGTTATGAGATGTGTTTTTTTTTTTTGATAAGATAAAATAAATAATATATTTGTTTAAAGACAAAGTTTTTAAAAATCTGTGTAAGAAACTTTAGGGTAAATTTTTCGTTTATTTTATATATATATATATATATATATATATATATATATATATATATATATATATATATATATATATATATGAATGAATGAATGTTTATGCTCTATAAATGTATTTTGTACTTCTAGTACAGATCATTTATAAATCCCCGTGTCGTGTGTGGTTCTCATTAAATTTAATACTTTATTCGCTTGATTTATAGTTAGCACGGTCATTTTTTAATTTAATGTATGTAAATGTGATGCAATTAAGGCTCAATTCTCGCAAAAAGTGAGACATTCAACGCACGAAACAATGACATGTCACTTGTTATTTTTATCAACAAAAAAAAGGAAATGAGCAATTGCAAAACTTTATATTACATCCAGCTTAATTTATTATGTGAAATGCGAAAATGTCCACAATGTTTCAACACCATATACGTATATAACATACTGGATACTGGATGGCATCGGTTTGAAACGTATGTGTGTGACAATTGATGGACAGCATTTATTGACAGGTTTTGATCACTTTTCAATAATAATTGGAAAACAAATACCTATATGATTGTAATCAGATATGTCTCCATTAATCTCTTCGCATTTAGTATAATTTTGTGCTAAATGTTTCGATGACGGTTTCATTATTTTTTTAATAATCTGAATTTTGGTAATGACAGACAAGTGTAACAAAATACATACAACATTGTTCTTCTTTAATATATATATATATATATATATATATATAAAATCTATTTTTATATACATTTCAGAATTCAACATTAAAAAAATCATTAGAAAATAACATCACATACTTATCCATAGTTAAAAAATAAAAAGATTTCTTTTATTTCATAGAAAACGTTTTTAAATAAAAAATTCAACTTTTATATTCACATAAAGGTTGAATGAAGCTCTATCTGATTCACATCAATGTTTATATACAAGATGAATATTCACTTATTATATTATTACATAAATGAAAATAATATAATAGTGAAATATATTTTTGAATTTTATTGAAGTCCGTGAATTAATTTAAAAAAATATTACAATAAGTTTTATATGAATAAAAAATATTTACATATCTGAGATAAAGTAATGAATTTAAATTTGAAAGTAAGAGATCGAAATTCAATTTGATCTATAAATTTACATAAGTTATTCAAAACAGAGATAAAATGTAGTGTTCATCATGTTACAATAACATTCTCTCTCGTTTTTACACCGAATATTGTGAACGCAAACTTGGTTTGTAAACGTACCAGCAAGTGGTTGTCTGCCATGTCAAGATGTAGATAAATTAATGCGCTGACATGTAACTGCTGTCATGTTTAACATATGTGTTGGACTAGTTTTATCGATTAAATAATGAAAAATAAACGAGTACAAAAAAACATGATGAAAAACAAAATTGATAAATTAAACGATTAGACATGTAAATAATGAAATTAGTTTATAAATCTTATATGAATATATTTTCTCATGAATTTTTTATGCATAGGCCACCATACAAAGTAAGTAATTATATTATGGAAATAAAAAATATATAAAAGATATATTAATAATACGAACGTCATAAATATTACAAGCGAAACTATCATGTAAATTGAGGTAAATAGACAACACTTCTGACTTATACTAGTTACTTTCAAAGCCAGTTGAATAAATAAACATATAATTTAAATCATTATTGATTTTTTATTTCACGATTGTAAAAAACAAATAATGAAATTACGAAATTCATAAATGAACTGTTTCAATAAAATAATAATTCGCCTGAACTTTTATTAACAACTATAAAAATGCCCTAAAGAAATAAATTTATCATCCATGAAGGAACACGCATTTGAAGAATAACTTATAAACTATCTTTAATTATATTTCATAAGATTATTTATGATAAAAAAAAATAACTACTATATTCAATAAATTTGTTGAAAGTGTAAATATAAGTTTCTTTAAAAATATAAATATAGGCTTGTTTACATAACATTATTTAAAGAAACATCTTTTAGAAAGTCATATTTTTTTTAAAAAAATATGTAAGTTTTCACAAAAGATATTACTTTATAAAGTTTTATTTGTAAGAAAAAGTGATTTTTTTTAAAAAAATAAGTTATAAATTAATAACTTTTCCAAAACAGAAAAAGTCAACAATGTTTTAATAACATTACTTAGTGTCTTTTCTCTCTAATACTAGCATAATTCGACTCTCTTAGTAATCACTATATTATTAATAATACAACACTTTATATCAAAAGTATAAATAATATAAATTTGAACTTTACGTAAAAATCAAATATGTTTTTATTTTTATCGAAGATATTTACGTTACATGTACAATAATAAATCGTATTTCTTTTTTGAAATGTAAAATACCTATATATCAAAAATGTTTTACGAACCTAATAAATACACATACATATATTTTCATATACATGTATATATATATATATATATATATATATATATATATATATATATATATATATATATATATGAGAGAAAAAGAATATATTTAAATATATTTTTAAATTTCTAATAAATAATAAAAAGACGGCATACTTTTTTATGAATTATAATTTATAAATTATGGTAATAATTTAATAAATATTATGTAATATAGAATATAATATGTAATTAAAATTCCAATCTTAATTATATATTCAAAGGAACTAATTACATTTTTTGAAACAAATATAAAACCTCGACGAAATTTTTTGTAGAACTAAATTACTACTTGTGTCCATTAATAATTTAAAATAAGTGCATTGTATTTTTTTTATTAGAGATTATAAAATTAATTAAAAAATATTATATTCTGGGTAAAATAAAAAATACAAACAACAAATTATGTAAATCTGTTGGAATTTTTATTCATAATTAATCGAATTATTGTCATTATGTGCGTATTTTTTTTGTATTATTGAATTTGAAATTTTACATAAATTTGACCTAAAATAACATTTTATATCAATGTATTTTTTTCACTAAAGACATACATAAACAATTATTATTTTTTTCTAAAAATACATATGTTATATACTATTAATATATATTTATATCTATATCATTTTTAATGTAAATTATAATACTGTTAAATATAAATATTCCCACTTATCTTTTTAAACTTACATATATATTATACACACAAACACACGCATAATTATATAAGTGTGTGTGTGTGCATATATGTAATTTTATAGAATATTTTAATGGAAATGTGAGTATTTGTTTCTATCTTAAATTTTTAAACCTGTCGAATATGTAAACAAGTACAATTTTATTCGAAGAATGCACGAAAAATGCGTCATTTATAAAATATATAAATAATTTTTATTAAAATAAACATACTTTTGGTATATTTTTAATTTTCATCAGACGTATATCAAAAATATGAAATATATTAAAAACTTGCTGATGGTAAATACCAATTACATTTTTAATATTACAGCAACGATGCATCATCGTTTCAGACGCGCAACACAAAGCGGTTATAACGGGATTTTTTATTCGGTCTGGTGCTCAGACAGAATTTTTTATAAAACTAATATCATTTTTGGTGGAATTTCAGTTATTATACTTTCATAAATATTATACTTAAAACGGAATTTCCAACAATGAATTATTGAACTACGTAAAAAAATGTGTACTGCATTTTTATATGTGTATATTTATAAAAACAAACATCAAAGGTAGATAAATATTGTATTGAAATACACAAGTGTTACGCATGAAAATATTACAACAAACGTAATCGTCAAATATGTGTAGATATTATTTTTAATGAGAAGTATTTGTATATTTCAAATATTATTTAATTAAAAATACAATTAAAAAATATACAATATATGAATTATTTCATTTGAAATCATAATTATACAAGTGTTATCATTTTTAATTTATATGTATTTTTTATATTTATCTAACATTCCATTCATTATTTTACAATTATGAAATAATGGAATTTCATTTCATTATATTTATATGATATTAACTTACATAAGTTTATAAAATATTAAAATATTCAATAAAAATAAACTAGTTACTATTTGAGAATCACTGTTTTATTCAAGTGACATTAATGTGAAAATAATACTACTTCGGGCAGGATGTTCAGAGAGTTCAAAGTTTCATGAGACAATAAGATGGCCTAAGAGACCACTTTCCTAAGTGTAAGTTACGTCGTATCATTAAATCAGTTCACTTTAATGTGATACTACAACTTTACACGTAACATTTGGCGACTATTTAATATACTAATTTAGGCAGCAGAACTTTGTTTTACACCTCTAAATCATGTTAACGTTAAAATTTGACAAATAAGAAAAGTGTACTAACGTTTATAAAGCAACATGCTTAATTATACAACAATGAGAGATGTTGACGATTAGTAGAAGGTAATTGCAACTCTATTAATATTATATATATATATATATATATATATATATATATATATATATATATATATAAGCATTTTATAATTAAGACAAAAAAATATTAATTAATTATTTTTACAAAATGTAATAACTTTTGTAATATTTCTAGAAAATAATAAATAATTTAAATGAATATTTAATAAATTCTTTGAACACGTAAACACAATTATTAAGGTTAATGTAAAAACAGTATACACTACCCTTGATAAAGAATCTAATTTCAAATGATAAATAGGTCATGAGCTTTTCCTCTTTAGAGCTTTGTTATTTGTCAACCACTATTGTATATGTGTGCGTATATATTAATATATATTTATAATACTATATTTTTTTCTATAAATAAATTTATAAGAATATAATTTCATTTTAAAAATAACTAGACTTTCATTAATTATGTAATAAATAAATTAGTGAAAAAAATTAAATACGAAAATAATATCTCTTTTTATACATTTCAAGAAATTTAGTTAAAAAAATTTCAAAGTATAAACAATTCAGTAAAATGGTTTGTAATTGTAATATTTTTTTTATAAAATAATCTTATTTTAGATAATTAGACATAACAAAGAAAATAATTCGTTCTTAATTGTGTTTACTTATAACATAATTATTACAATTCTTTTCGTTAGATTATTGCAGCCCTTCGCGTATATAAATGCGTATTCTACGTACACTAAAGTGCGTTCAAGTGAAGCCTCATTAACTGTTTACTAATCCTATCACGCTTCAATTAACACTGAAGTAGAATTAATTTAATTAAATGAAATGTCGTAGGAGATGGAAGTTTATTTCAGTTTTCACCTTATTATTCTTACATTTCCGTTTGGTTACAAAATAAAGAAAATTTGAATAATTTTGATTAAAACAACCACTATTTAGTAACTTTAGTTTTTATTAACGTATATAAATAGAAATTAAAAATAATTAATCGTGTACTTTTCAACTCAAGTGATTTTTATCGTTAGTAAAATTATATCTCCAAATTTGAAAATAATATATATAAAACAACATATAAACAACAATTTCTAAAAGTGACAGTAATAATATATATAGATATAAAGACATATATTTCAATTTTGTAAATGAAATTTGACAAAGAATTTCATTAATTTTGAATACAAAAAACGTAGCATATTTTCTACTTTTAATATATATGAAAAAATATTTTTTCATTTAAAAAAGTATTTTTAATATTCAAAAACTAAAAAAGTTTAACAGAATATAAATTTAATATTTTATATACAGACAATCATTACTTTTTTTATACAAACAAAAATCAATTTCAGAACAGACATTTTCGTAAAGTAAAATGAAATTTCTTTTTAAAATGCATTTTATTCTCAATATACTTTCACGAATTGTTAAAACGTTTTTCTTGAAGAATTTTCTTGATAGATGACAATATGCAAATATACAGAGTGAGTCAATATGATTTTATTATATTTCTTTTCGTGTATTTTTATCATCTGGAATTTATCACAACTACACTATTTTTAATGATGTGTATTTTAAAATGATATACAGATTGAAATAAGATCAAAATAATATATACTGATTATCACAAAACAATAGTAATGGAATTTTGATATTTTTAAAAGTGTTATAAAACATTTGACCTCTTTTTTAATATTAAACTAAAAAACTTTTACAAAAACACAAAAATGTTATTTATATGTAAAAAGATGTCAAAGAATAATAGTAATTACTGAATTAATTAAAGAAAAATCGATTAGTAGTTTTATACGAACGAAAAAATAGTGTAAGATTTTTAACACTGTCCAATATATTAACCTATTTATTTACATGTATTTTTGTATATATATATATATATATATATATATATATATATATATATATATATATATATGCGTGTGTATGTGTATGTAAGCACATAAAACATTAATTGAATAATATTATAGTTTTAATAAACATTATAAATTAAATAGGTAAGTTTATATCACACTTGTAATTAAACTACCCTATAAAATATTGTAACTTAATGCTTAGCAATTTTTTACAGTGCAAAACAGAAATTAATTTAGACATATATGGAATATAAGCAAAAACGATCTACTGTATGCGATCATTTATAAAAGCAGTATTTAAACTAATCAATTATCACCGAACGTTTACAACATACGTTAACTACCAACAGGTGGGAAAACTTCACGAAGCTTAAAAACAATTGTTGACTTAAGTACAAGTAAAGATACTGTCATTCTTAAGAAAATCGATATTATATACTTTTTATTATATGTATATTTAACTAACGTTTAATCTTATTTAATTAATTGTTGATTAGAAAGGAAAATTATAGTTATATAATTTTCGTTCAAAACGAAAATTATATTTTCGAATTGAAAAAATAAACATTTTTTGTAAATATCTACCATTACACATTAGTAATAACTTTATATTATTTTTTATTGTATATAAAAATTTATGCTATTAGCTTTATTCGTGTTATTAAAAATTTTGTTATACGATATAATCAAATAATATTAATAAAATATTCTTTTAGAAAAAAAGTATAAATGTACATTATATTTAGATTTATATTTTTAATACAGAGAAAAAAATGTAAAATATGTGAGCGAAAAAACTAATTTAAATACATATTCATGTAAATTTGAAGTCTGTTTATGTATGTATGTATGAATGTATATGTGTATGTATATATATATATATATATATATATATATATATATATATATATATATAATTTTTAATAAATTAAATTAAAAAAATGTATATGAATTCACATCATGTAAAATTGAATATATTATATTTATATGTAATATTACCTATCATTAATTTAATTAAAATACGAAAAAACATCAATAAAACAAAAAATAATTATATACTTTAAATTCCTCTTAAAAAATACATCACAACGCATTACAATATTATCACAAACCATAAATTTTAAATGAAATTCCGTGATCCTCTCTTCCCCGCGGCGCGTCTCAAAAGCCACCACAACTCATACCCAACAATATAACAGGAAAAACTAATTACTCTTGGGTCGACTTCGTCAAAAAAGGAATTTTAATATTGCATCATTAGTTATCTGTTCCATGCAGGACTGGTTCTGCGGTATGCGGAGTGTATACAGGTTCAACCCCTACCACTGTCGAGCGTGGGGTACGCAGGGAGGGGTAGTAGTATGCTGTATGTACAGACGTCAATAAAGCTAGGAAAATCTACGTAGGTAGAAGCAATTTGTACATACGAATATATTGGAAAATTTATTTCTGTCTCGCTATAGTTATTGGTTATTCAATAATGTAAGATACAATTTGCAGTTTAAACATTTTCTAAATATGTTTTATATTACTGTTGTGTACGTAAATGTAAAACTATATTCTCTAATATTATTGGCAATTGGAATGAATATTTCGCATTGAAATTCATGAAATGTTTTCATGCAGATAGAAGAGATGCTAAATATTATTAACATCTCGCTTATTTATCATAAAATATTAAAACGTGTAAATATTTGTTTTATATTACTGAAATTTAATTGCATATTTCATTTGCTTTCTGTTTGTTTACTTTTATTTTGACAAATACTTACAGAAAAATGATATTTTATTTATTCAAAAAGAAAATAATATTTATGATAAAATATTTTAGTTGAAGTTGTTTTCAGATAAACAGAATGTTTTTAAATAAACTTTTTTTTAATACTGTTAATTAAAATACACTCTTACACACACACACATTATATATATATATATATATATATATATATATATATATATATAAAACATTAAGATTTAAATGAATAATGAGCTATTGTATAAATATTTACATTACTGGACTAAACTTTTAATAAATAATATGAAAATTTCAAGATTATAGTTAAAATAAAAAATTGTAGGTCGAATCTCTAAGTAAAAAAATAAATTTAAAATAAAACATACATATACTAAATTAAAAAATATGTTCGTTAATAACAGTGTTAGTTAAATGCATTGAATATTTCTACAACTGATTAAGATTTCTAAAACTGAATTAGAACCATTTTTTGGTAGTCCGATCTGTCAATCTGAATAAAAATAATTTTATTGGCGAGATAGCTACTTGTCTGTTTCTTTTACAATTCACAAGGTTCATATAATTTCCGGAATGTTTACTTATTTTTAGTTTCAATTTAATTTTAAATATGTCATCACTAATTAAATATAAAATTAATGTAATATGTTCATGACATTTTTCCTCTTATTTATATATATATAAAAGTTAAAAAATGATAAATACACATAAATACTTACTACTTGAAAACAAAATATGCTTCAAATGAAATGTGAATTAAAATGTAAATAATAATTGGATATAAAAAAATTCTTAAAATGAAACATTGTTCATTATAATGTATATAATTGGATTTGAATTATTAAAAAATATTTTAAAACATAGATTAAATTACAAGAATATTTGAAAAGTATAAAAACTGAAATAATTCAGTGTCGGTTACTTAAACAGAAACATTACTGTTATTTAACTCAATATTCTAAACGGTAATGTTTTTTTATTATCATTTTTCATATGAAATATTTTTCTTTCATTATACATTTTACAACATATATGTATTTTATAAAAGTTTTTAATTAAAACCTATTATTCATATTTATTTTTATTTCACACATAAATATATACATACACGCATACATACATTCATTTAAATGAAAAAATATAACAAAAAAATCATATTATTTAAATGGAAAAGTATACATATTTATTTTAAAAAATACATTACAATTTTTCAAGAGTGAAAAATAAACAATGCGGTTAATATATTTTATATAAAATATAAACTCAGTCAACAAAACAAATTGATATTAAAATATTTTTTTATATATATTTTAATAAAAAAACACACCATTTCATCTTTATACATATTGGAAATTTAATAAATGTATTAATATCCATAAATGAGATTTTTTTTTATTTTATAAAGACATTTTAAATATAGAAATCCTTCAGTTCTCCGTTTCTCATTTAAATTTTATATTTAAATTATCAATATTTAAACAACGTATTAAAAATAATAAATTGAATATAATTTATTAATAAATAATAGATGTGAAACATGTTTATTTATTATTTAATTATTAACTAAAATTTTGTAAAATAACTAAAATAATTCAATTAAATATTCAAAGCCAATATCTCTGATAGTGTAAAATTGATGTTAATTACATTGTCTATAAATAAATACACATTATATTATAATATTTCACATAACTAAAATTGTACAAATAGTTATAAACGTATCGTTTCGCATTTTTTCAAATTGTGACAACACGTACAACAAGACAGTGACATCTTCGTCGTTTTGCGTTCACTTGTAGCTCTGATTTAACATTTTCCAACGTTACGTACGCCGGATCTCACATTATCAGATTCCGTACGGTTAAAGTACTACATGTTGACATAGAATTGAAACATAAACACGATTGAAAATACAGATCTATTAACGTACTTCGTAGTTTGTATAAAGTTTATGTAGTCCAAACGCTCACTAAACTATCCAACTAAAGATACAAAAGAGGTGATCATAGTTTTAGTTAGCATATCAGAATACTAACTAATGAACTGATATAACAGTTCATTAACAATTTAAATAATTTTTGAAACAGAAAAATGAACCATTTTAAAAACATATATATATATATATATATATATATATATATATATATATATATATAAATATGCGTGTGTATGAAAGTATTTTAAATATTTTCAAAAAAGCAGTTATATTTTTTTTAAATCTAATAACTCAATTATATCAAACTATTTTTGGTCATATTAATCTCTTTTAAAAGTATATTTTTTTTCTTGTTCTTACAAATAGATTTTTTTTAAAAAAAAGATTAATTTTAATAGATTTTCAAATATACATATATAACATAATTATTAACAACTTTTAAAAATATGAATACTGAAACATGTTTATTTACTAAACAGGTACCTATTTAAATAAAACATAACAGTTTATCAGCAATAAATCCATTTTTTTACAACTTAACTAGTTAAAAGTTTATCAAAATTCTAAATCTTTCAAAGAGTTGTATTTATCATTATAATTCAATTATTTAATACATGTGCAATATATAATGAAAAAGTACGAAGCTTATTTTTTTCGACCTACCCTTAGTTACAACTAAAAAAATTTTTTTTTGCAAATTTTATTAAAAAAAAAATATTTTTCAGAATCTCCCTAAGCTCTTCCTTTTCACAACTTCTATCGTTAAACGTATTATTATTATTAACGAATTTCACAACTGTTCTTTTCAATTATTGAAAGTTAATAAAAATGTTATTTTAAATGTATAGGGTCATACAAATGTGCTGCCTAGATTTGTGTTTTATTAAAAAGAATAATTAATAAATTTGAATAATTTTTAAATTTAAAAGCTGTAAAAAACAAGTTGATAAATATTTAATGTTTCCTAGAAATGCCCAGACTTAAAAATATTCTTCATTCAAATAATTTTTCTTTTATACAAACATATAAAAAGGACAGCATTCAATTGAATATTTTTCCAAAATTGAAACATCTATAGCAAACTCGAAATCTTCAGCAAACAAATTATATACATGTATAATTACTATATTTTTTTTTAAAAAAAACTGTTAATTAATTCATTCCGTTCATTACTTTAACATTTTGTACTGTTGTTCAAAATCATTACTTTATATATTTACAACTTTATTTAGTAAATCAGTTAACGTACAAATATAAATAACAAACAGTAAAAACATTTCAACAGTATTACATTTAATAAACTAGATTTAACACATCCGCAAGCAACATTCATTGTCTTTAGAATCATCCTTTTACATCATGAGTGTCGGAAGTAGAATGAAGGAAGGATTATATAGTAGTCAGAAACTTGTTACTGAAAGGGTCCGGGTTGCAGTCTGCTATTATTGTTATAACTTGTACAAACCGCAAATTCATATAAGAGTTTAGAGATATGTGGATAAACACTTAGATGTTTCATAAAATTCAACAATATTATATTAAACTTGTGATGTTTATATATACATATATATATATATATATATATATATATATATATATATATATATATATATATATATATTGACATACATGTATTTATGTTTACTTACAATTAAGATACTATTCACAGATTAAACACGTTTCTCGTAAGCGAAAACAAATAAAATAAAAAAAAATATGACAAGCACAATGAAACAATCAGTGCAACATAATTAAGCACGAAGCTTGATGACATAGTCAACTTTAATCAGGATGCGTGTATTTGTTCCCAAACATAGTTATTCAAGTCTAGAAACTTTGAAAATAAGAAGATGTACTTCACGATCTCATTCCCACTTCGACTCCCTATAACGACGACCCACTCACCCCGCTAGCATAATCATCATATACGACTACTCCAGTTACAGAGTATGCATACAGAATGTGTTTTGTGAACACAGCACACTACGTTGTTACTATGTTCTGCCTAAATCTAAATGCACACAAACATAGTGAATCTGCACAGTTTGTGTACTTTGTGTACAATTTAACAAACAGCAAACATTAATTTGTATTTGTTTAGCCGAAAGAAAACATTGTTATTTATACGGATTTCACGAACGGAATTTACGTGCTGAACAAGATATGATGCTGCATGATTTATTTAGAAATAGTCAAGAATTACTAATGGCAAGTAATAAATACGAATGTATCCACTTAAGATTTTTACATTGAACTATGTATGGCATGAATAGCACACCTCAGAAGAGATAAAAATCGCAACATGAAACTTACACTTGCAACCATGTTTTTTCACACCTCTAACATCACTCTCCCCCTCTATATATATTTCATCGATCATAAAAATTAACTTTTCTTTTTAACACAAATTAATTTTCACCCCCAACACTACAATATGTTATAAAGTGTTCAATAATCATTTATTGTTCACTTTGGTGTTTATAACAATAATGGATTAATGCACATTTCGATTTTCATCATCGTCAGGGCCTTTTTTGTTATAAATGTTTTTTTTTTAATTTTATTTTGAGATTAAAACCTCATCTTTCATACAAAAATCATATACAGGATTATCCAAATATGACGCCTAGATTTGTGTTTTATTAAAAATTAACATGTGTATAGTTTCTTTTGCTTTTTACTTTTTAATAAAACGCAAATTTAGGCGTTACATTTGGATGACCCTGTATATCACATTTTTCTTCATTTTGAATGTACAAGTTATCAAAACTTAAAATTCAATCTAAAAAACAAATACTATGAAATATATAATATTCTATTTTATTCATTTATATAATATATATTTGTAAAAAATGTACAAAAACTTTCAAAATTATTAATAAAACAATAGATATTTATAGAAAAATCAGTAGAATTTAAATAAAAAATTTAAAAATATTACTCGTTTCATAAACAAACTTGATGAATCCATAAAATGGTTTTTAATATAAATAAATCACTTGCTCTAATCTTAAAAGATTTTAAAAATGTTCAATAATCACTACATTGCAGCTTAACAGTGATAATATTGCTATCGAAATGCATATCAACGAATAAAATATATAAATTACTATGAAACATAATTTTTTGAACTTTATAGTGAAAGAATCTTTTGTGTTAGAGTAAATTGACTAAAATATCAAAAAATTGTCAGTCGTTTGAAAAAATCGTCAAGAATAAAATAATATATATAACTAATGAGTTCATTGACAAAAACTTGTACTGTAGTTGACTGAAATCTTAACAATTTGCATATTAGTGTTTTAAAATTTTTATAAGAACAGTTTTAATGAAAAAAATTAGTTACCACTGAGTATTAAAAATATTAATGGTACAGTACAATATAAAATAATTATAATGAACAATTTTTCAATTTCTAGAAGTTGGAATTTAATTTCTAGAGTGATTTGAATTTTTAACGAACATTTTTTTTTTAATTATAATTCATTATTAAATAATAATTAATAAAGTAGTATTAGGGTGAATATGGAAATGTTGAAAATAATCAAGCGAGTTTTCTATAACAAATTGGTGAAAATAAACGGGATTTAATGAGGCTATAAAACATTAAAATAGCGTAGAAAAAATTAAAAGCACATTTCTAATTTTAATTGCTATTTCTTGGCATTAATACTAAAACTAGTTGGGAAAAAATAGAGCCAAAATAATTAATAAACTATTTTATAATAGTTATTTTTTTTTAAATACCACTTGAAATTTTAAGCGCCACATATTATTTTTTTGATTATTATTGTTCGTAGAGAAATTTTCATAAGATTGCATAATTACTATACCTGTTTGGCAAACCTTTTAAATGAAAAGATCATTTCATATTAAAAAACATTATTTTCTTAACAAATACTAACGTATAAAATACGATCATTTTGTATTCGAATACAACGTTAATCAATATTCTAGTGTGTTAGCTATTCAATTATAGTTATCTCGTCAACAGGGAAAATCACAAAACTATTAGTTACATTAATTCTATTAAATAGACTATAGAGAACAAAGAAAAAATATTTCGATTAAAATAAATCGTGATATAACAAATGGATTATACAAAAATGACATTGGATTAAATAAAAAATAAAACTTACTTTAAATATTACAATTTTATAAAAATTATAAATTTGAAATAAATTACTTTTACTTCGTATCCATAATATATATATATATATATATATATATATATATATATATATATATATATATATATAAGTAAAAGAAAGAGAGGGAAATGTAGGGATACATACATAAATAATAAAGTACCATATATTTATATACAAATGTATATATTCACGGAAAATTCATACATTAATCATAAAAATCCAATAAATATATGAATTCGAAGTAATAATCACTCAACAAATTTATTTTAAGAAGTTTAAAAAAGATATTAAATATTTTATAAAATTTTAAATTAAAAAATAACGTCATGAAACGGCTGTCATTGAAAATCATTTTTTAAATTGAATCAATTTACTAATAAAAATAATTCAAGAGAGGAAATAATCTGAATTTTTCTTGTAATATCTATATTTACATACATGTACATATACATATATATATATATATATATATATATATATATATATATATATATATAAACAATAAAATGAACGCAAATTTAAGTAACCTTGATGTCTAAAAATAAAATCCATATGTACATCTATTTTTATTTAATGTATACTGATCTAAAACAAAGATATAAAAATGTTGTCAATAAATAAATCTTCAAAGAATTTATAGATTTTTTGATTTATTTTATTCCAGGAACGTTATAATATTATTTATTTACTTTTATAAATAAAAAAGATATTAACGAAACTAATTGTATAAAAAAATAGTAAAAGATAAAACCATATTACATTTATTTTATTCGCGTTTGTATTTTCACATAAACATTTCTCGACGAATATTCTTTTATCAACAAACAGTTTTTCTTTTGAAAGAAATATTATGCTTTATGAAACATCTAATTAAAAATATATACTTTTACGAAAAAAAATAAGAGATATTTAATTAAATATATTGATTTTTAGATTAAATAAAAAATATGTTTTCACAAATTCTGAAACTACTTTGAAATATTATGTCATAAAAATTGAGATAAATTTTAATCATACAATGAAAAGTTTTTAATAGCGAGATTATTTATTACTACGAAATATCTTTTAAGATAATTGTAACAATAAGCATCTCTGAAATAAAATTTTAATAAATAAAAAAAATAAAGAAACTATATAAAGTTTGTAACAAAAATGAGAAATTATAATTGCAAAAAATCAGAATTCTACTACAAGCATTATCCAATGAAAATGTTTGAGTCAAGAACAATTTAAAGTTTTCAATCAATAATGCAAATCTGGTAGCATAATAGAATTAATAAAATAGTACGTTCTTGCTGTTAAGTTTAAACCTTTTTTAATAAATATTGTAAATACTACAATATTAGATATTTAAATAAGACTATAATATTCTATGAAGCATATCTATTCATTTAAATACTTTATTTCGAAATTGAATTTAGATTAGATTTTATTACGCAGTTTGAATATTTTTAATTAAAAATAGAATATTTAAAAATAATTTGTATTATGAACAAAGAAATATTAAATATTATTAATGTTCATATAAATAATCTTTTATCTCGAGTATACTTCAGAGAGATTTATAAACAGATATATGTATAAGTATATTTTTGTACTTAAATTAACATATGTATTTATCTTTTAAATACATTTACGGAAAACAAAGACATATGTAAGTTCCAGATTAATCCTTTTATTTACATAAAAATACTAACTTTTCGGTATTGTCGACAAGTTTTTGTATATATTCTTAATTTTCATGTACATATATAAATACATAATTTTACAAGCAATTAAATTCTATACATTAATATAACTTGGCAAATATATAAAAAATGTCGTCATGTAAATTCATAAATCACAACTACTAATTTGCCTACATATATTGTTTTTTTCCTCAAGTAGTTGGATTAACAACTATGAAACACACGAAAGTACTTTTAAATGTTGACCTAAATACACATATATTAAATTGTATACTACGTATATCTAAAACGAATCAACATTAATTGAATTTGAAAAGTTCACTTATTTTATTATATGTTCAGATAACAAACTAAATAACGTGTTTACTTAATTCGTTTCATACTTTAAACTTAATTATTTCATAGAATATTTTAAAATACTTTGAATCCACTCATCATTACGTTAATTAAAAATGTTATGAAATTAATACTAATTTCCTACTTTTATTAATTCTACTGCATTAACATAAAATACAATTTTCTATAGTGAAATATTATTACATTATATTATATATATATATATATATATATATATATATATATATATATATATATAACGTATGTATACGTACACATATACTGATTGATTGCTGTATTTTGAACACGTACTTCACTATGTTGTAATTTTAAATAGATCTATTAATTTTATTATACACAGTAAAAATATTCCTTAACATAAATTCAATTACCATTTTTATAAAAAAATCGTAAATTTTAAATTTATAATTACCCAAATAAATTAATTACAAAACTTAATTTATTTCATTTTAGTTCATTTTTAATTTAATTTTAATTGAATTCAATTTTATAACTAGAAGAATAAAATTTAAATTTTATAATAGTTAAATTTATTATGAAGTAAAAATATTTTCAATATATTTGTTGAAAAAATAAAAATGAACAACAAAAAAATAACTACTATTTAATTAGTAGAAAAATGTACTGAAATATAGTACATAAAAATTATGTACATACAAGTATCTAAACAAAAAAAACATAAATTACAATGACCACTAATATAAACATTTATAAAAAATTAAGAGATACTTTTTAAATGCAAATAAAACTACAATTATTTTTAACAAAAAAATAGAATATATATTACTGGCAGTTAGTACTAATTTCATATTAAAAAATATACTGTAATATATAAGAATTGTACCTATATATATATATATATATATATATATATATATATATATATATATATATATATATATATATATATACACACATGTGTGTAGATTTATATACAAGTATCTGGAATAAATATAAATAACTTAATGATTATAAAATGAAACAAGCATATAATATACCAGTCATTATATACATATAATAAAACGCTTAATTTATAATAATATAAATTAGGCATTTTAGCTACGCTTAGTGCATAAAATAAAATTGAAGGACTTAAATAAGAGAAATAAATTAACAAACTATTTATTTACTCATAATTTAAATAATTTAATAGACAAAAATAAATTTATATTTGTTCGTATTCTTATCACAGAATACTAACAATATTTTCAATTAAAATTAAAAAAGAACTAAATTAAATATGGAAATGATTTTAAAAACAGTAGCATAAAAAATATACATATACTGATATAAATTATTTTGATTTGTAATTTATATTAAATATTACGACATTAGTTTTATTATTGTTACATTTAATTTACGTTCAATGACTTTTAAAATTCTCTTAATTAAAAAAGATATTTAATTAAAAAATGTTAAACATACATAAATACATGCTTCTAATAACGACAAACTTGTAGGAACAAGCTTGTAGTACAAGAAGGCCTCCAGTAGAATTTTGAACATGTAACAAATGCTTAACACGCTTAATGTTCTTAAGATTAAATCAAGATCTACTACTATAATAGATGTTAAAGTTTGGTAACTCGTACAAACTAGTTTTTCTTAGTAATGTTATTTGAAAAATAATTATAACATAAATACTATTTTCGGCAATGAATTGACAATTTCTGATATAAACAAATAATATGAAATTTATAAATCTGAATAATTTTATGAAAATTCCGAAAATATTAAAAATAATTGAATTTTCTTTTTAATTCCAATAAATATTAATTTATAATACGAACGAAGACAATGCGTATAAAATAAGATATATTGTATACTAAAGTGAACCTACGCAATAAAATATATTAATAAACATTATAATATAAATCTAAAATACTCATTAAAAAGTAATGAAATAATAAATTTTCCCTGCGCATTAAATAAATTGTTCTCATCAAATATTACAAGAGAGCTAAGACAAAATTCATTAAATGTAGAGAATCCTCCCGCTCGCACTCACACCCCGTTTGGTCAACGGGTGGAAGTGGTGCTCTGCACACAGTCACCAGAGCGGGGAGAGTTCTGCGGCTGTTTTGCTTATTCATGAGAAAATTTTGCTTTTTAAATGGAAATACACAGGACTAAATTGAAATAAAAACAATCCTTATTTAAATTAAGCTTTTCTTGTTTGAAAAAGTTTATAATTTGCAAGTAATAATTCGTCTACGCCCGTTATGTTTACTTTTCCATAATGACGAAATGAAATTCAGACAAACGTTCCGTTATAAAATGTATTGAATTAACTAGCTGATACATTTTTTTTTTTTGTTTTTTCAATGGCGTTCATGATTTTCAATTGGGTCAAATGTAATAAATATACTCTACACGTACCTTACTTATATTGATATATAATACTTATTAATTACTGAATATATATTTTTTTTATTTCTCTTAAAAAATAAAATACGTATTACGTCAATATTTACTTTATATTTTAGCTAATTATAAGTTTCTGATTTAAACCGATATTTATATTGTACGAGAATAACAAAAATAATATCACGTGAACAGTACATGTCAATGAAGAATGTTCGGAAGGAAAAATAAATAAATAAATATTCGTTGTGTAAATATCATTTTTATACTTCATTATGTATGTGCATATAAATTACATTCTTAAAATAGAAGCTGTATATTTAATGTAAGTAAAGTATAAAAAAATCTTCACATGCATTTACAAACATAAATATGTACATACTAGTTTATATATATATATCTATATATATATATATATATATATATATATATATATATATATATATATATACATATACACATATACGTATATAATTCAATCGCCTACTCAATAAGTAGACATACTTCTCTAATAGATAAATAGGAAGTTTTCTTTTGCATAAAAAAAATCATTTCTTTCACAATAATTTAATAATATTTCTCATTTTTTGTCATATTAATTAAATATATCTAGAGAGAAATGTATAAAAATCACATTATTATATACATTATATTAAACTTTAAAAACATAAAATTTCTGTTTATCCTTTCATGCATCTACAAAATGTGAAATATATAACGTAATGTATTTAAATACAAAATTATTTTTGATAATACTAAAAAAATATATGCAGCATCGACTTAAGTAAAAAGAAAACAAACATTAATTTTACAACATGGTTATTTAATAGATATGTGCGATATAAAAGGAGATAACAATTAAATAAATTATAAACATAAACTTCTGTTTACTGAATGTAATTATATGAATATAAATTTCTTTTTAAATTACTCTTAAACCTGAATATATATTTTTCAGTATCCTAGAATATATATTTTGCGCATGGGAATTGAATGAAAATTTACTGAATATAATACATTAAAAAAAAAAACTAAGTTTGACATTAAAATGGATATTTAAAGTAATTGTACATACATAAATTCATTCATAAAGCAATGTCAGAACAACTGTAATAATACATATATTCTCGTTAATTTTATTATGAAATTTATTACAGTAAAATATATTTTAGTAATTAATGTGAATTGTGTCGGAAACAGTTGTAATATCAAGTTGGAGAAAATTATGAAAATAATAAAACGAAAACAGTGAGATTTAAATGAAAAGGTGAGCTACGACTCAAGTTTCTCAACATTAAAAATTGTGTCGTCTCCGGAAATGGGGCAATGTATTAAAACTGTCTAGCTAAAGGGAACAGAAGCACATACTTTTTAAACAATGTTTAGTATTTTGTGAAATATTATTCAAGTTGGATTTCCAACATTTTACATGGGCAATAACTACATTTACATATGTTTATTATTATATTTATGTATCATAGTGCGTATATGGTTATGAAAATTTTATATATATATATATATATATATATATATATATATATATATATATATATATATTATATCCACATGAGAGAAATTCTTTTCTCTAATTAAAATAATTTGTATTAAATTAATTTACAAAACTGCAGAGATATATAATATTCATAATTAAATTTTATGAAAATCGAAATAAACTTTTAAATAAACGAAATAACGTCTTAATTTTCTTCCTTTTCCACAGATGTTTGAGAGAGGTGACGCCAAAGTAATGACTGAGAAATTTTAATAACCACTTTGGCAACTCGCGTAAAAACATTTAATTACTAAACTAAATTTTAAATGAATACGGTTTCTGCTCGAGCACAATCAGTCATAGTATATTATAAATGTTGACGTTTCTCTCTGCAAAGCGTAATCAAATTTACATTAACTTCAATTAAATAAATATTTGGACAGTTCATTAATAATGTTGATGAATTATCAATTTCGAAATTCTCTTGGGACAAGATCATGCATTTCAACGTTATATAATGGAGATATTTAGCTGTCTAAATCTCTTGTGAGTTAAAGTCTTCATTTTCTATTAAAACAGCATTTTTTCATTTTCTTATGAACGCATACATTGAAGATATACAAGTGTTTTTATATTGTCATTCCGATTACAGTGAAAGAAAAGCTTACCAACGAAAGCAAATAGCAAAATAATATTTACAGAAAGAATGTTTGGATAAAAGTGATGTTATAAATTTAACTGCTTTATTTTTTGTTTCTATATATTTATGATTTTACTGCTACAGCGAATGAAAATAAATCAAAAGAACAATCTTTACAAAAAATATTACTCAAATACATATACCCATATCATAATTATATTATATTTTATATTATTCTACTAAATTCACTAGATTTAGTTTTTTCTAAACAAATGTCAAAAATATTTTTAATTGTACTTTACATACGTTTAATGCGAAATGTTCAAAAAATATAAAGAGATATCATTTATTTCTTCACAAAGTATATTCATAAATTAACATATAAGTGAATAAAACGACACAAAAATCAAAATATATGTTTTATTCGCTATGTTGGATTTATTTGAGTTAAACTTGTTAAACTAAGAAGTTTTATTAATTTCAAAGGTGAACTCATGCAGAATAGAAATATTTAATGTTTGTTCTATAAACTTTGTACTGTGTATAATTCGTACATGTTTGATCACTAAATAATTTAAAAGAAATATAAAGAACACGGATAAAGTAAATTAGATTTAATTATTTAGAGATTAGTAATGAAATCTCGATGATTATTTAAATATAATAAAAAGTTTGGTAAAACCTTGATACGGATATATTATTTATTCTGTTTGTGCGCACCTGGCACTTTTGGTGATGGGTGTGGTATGTGGAAAGGGATCATAAATGTTCAAGTAAATAATCAACACCTCTTGGAACATTAAAGCACAAACGCCTGTCCCCTCTGAAGCTTGTAGACTAACGTAAACACGTTATTCAATGTATAATCATGGAAAATAAAAGCACAGGTAAATTTCGCTTTCCGCTTCTTGCCACTTTAAATATTTATAAATCTATTCAATACAGTTTAAAGAAAACAACGTCGTTTATTATAAAATTATCATATGTATGAATTTATAATTAAAACAGAAAAATGATTAAGAAAATTAAATAGAAATGTAGAATATCGATAAAAGGAATTACATGTATTACAACGTATACATATATAATTGTAAACATTAATCTTTATAATTTAAATAAAAAAATAAACAAATATATATATATATATATATATATATATATATATATATATAAACTGAAAATAAAACAAATTTAATAAAATATATATAATTGACTCTGATGGAATATAATATTCAAATATAATTATACATCTGTATGTTTTTTCTGAATATTTTATAAGCAAACAATTAATTAATTAAAAAATCTCTATACAGAAAATTAACAAACCTGAGAAGACTTTATATTAAAATACAACATATACAAAATATTATTTTATATTTTATTAACATATTCAGAATTTAAAAATAATTTTTATGTAATATTTTAAAAAATTCTTATACTGAATAATAAATTATTACTAAATAAAAATATAGTACACTTGGATATTAAAATAATTTTATTTACTTCATTAACTTCCAGATAATAATATATAGAATAAATGTAATTGCTAAATATTTACTTGAATAAATAAAAGCTCAATATTCAATTCTTAATAGTCAATAAAACAGCAATACATGTATACACATGTACTAGTAATAAATTTAATTAAGTTCTAATTAAATTTCAGATTAATACAATGAATACGCAAGATTAGATTAAAATCAAGACATTAATTATATATATTAGAAAGACGTCAATGTTTTTTTTCGTCAAACAGATCTATTTTAAATAATTATAGATATAAATCGAATGAAAAATAATTAAGCCCTGTACCTCTAATTCATTTTTAATAATTACTACTTTAACATTAAAAGATTTTATTGCTATATTCAAAAATTATTTACTGTTTTTTCATTCATATACACTGTATGTAAACGAATAAAATCTCGAAATTTTCATTTTTATAAACTTATGCTATGAAGATGACAGTATCATCACTAAAATGCATGTAAGCAAAAAAGTGAACAATAAATAATTACATTTAATAAAATCTTAACAGTTTTTCGATTCATTTTATATATAAAGCTTATTTTAAATAATATATATGAATTATTCAACAAATTTGTGTCCAAAATATTAACGAAAAATTTCGCTTTCAATTTGTTATTTTAACATTTGTTACGTTATTGATTTTAGAATAATTATAGTAAAAATAATAACCTTTAAACATTACATAATTTTAGATAAACCAACTCTTTATTAATTTTTTCTAAAAATATAGTTTTACATTTTATGAATAAATAAATGATACATGCATACGTTACCATTTTTATTGACTTATTTTTTATACAGCAAGTAACAGTTATTAATATTATCATTGTTTACAAATCTTATATCGTTCATCTAGTTGAATGTTCGCGTGCAATGTTCATTTTAATGTAAACGACACACCTACATTTTTTTAATAAAAAAAACATTCACATTTCGAATAACTAGCAACATTTCAGCGATTTTAAATAAACCATATTAACATATATTAAAGTCAGTTTTATTTTTTTGTGAAATATTTATACAGGTATTACACACATAAACATGTGCATGTGATCATGTAAATTTTCGTACGTGACATATTACATGTTCTCTAAAAGGATTATAAAAAATATTTTATCATTAAAAGAAATGAAAAATCTAAAGATAGAGATCATCACTGTATGATATCTTATAATATACTGAATAATATTTACAAAAAATGTTAATTACACGATTTAAAATATCCAACTGAATTTTTAGTAAAAAATAAATAGGTAAGTAAATATTTATAAAAAATGGTTTATCTCGGAAATCAAGAAAATTGAACAACTTGTGCAAAACATTACAATGAAACAAAGTTGTTTTCAAAACGGAATGAGCCAAAGAGGAATGAATGAGTAATTAAGTTACATCTCAATTTCCCTCTTTATAAACATCACAAGAATTTCCATGTAATTATTAAATGCGGTGTGATGTAGATATCTAAACAAAGTAACAAAAATATACATATATAAAATATAAAAATTACTTTTTTTCTCTAGACTACATAATATATAAAATATAATTAATATTACCTCAAACTAGGTTATTTTAAAAAGTCAAAGCTCATTATACCTTCAAAGCTTAATGTAAAAATAATCATTTATTTACAGTGAAATATTATGTTCCTAAAATTTCAGCTCATGAACAATGGTCTACATAGAATATCTCGTCATTTTCATTCCATCACTTTTAAGTGTATTAAAAGTTAAAGCTAACAATAATATTAAAAGATAAGAAGATAAATAAGTGCATTAGAATTAATTATATAAAAACCTTATATTATTCTTTGCAAAAGTTAATATAAATAAATGTTACTTTTTACAGAAATATCCAGATTATAATTGTTATCTACAGTACAGTTTATCAGACATAATTACATATTAGAAAAGTAAAGAGAATATTTAAACTTTTTTTTAATAAATAAACTTATAACTAAGACCAACATATATAATATGAAAGAAAATTTATATTAATAATTAACTATTTATAACTTTATGTACAATTATGTTTCATATTTTTAAAAAATATGTTTATACTATTTTTTGTTTTATATATTATATAAAGAAAAAATATTACGAATATATGAAAATCTATTCTAAAAAATGGATTTTAAAATATATTTACGACTATGTTTTACATTTCTCTATTTTTTTAATTAAAATTTAAATATTGTGTTATTTTAAAAATAAACATTATTTGAATATTTGACGAAAGCAAATAAATAATTCATAACCTAAATTAACACTATAGCTAATTCACTTTTTACAAAACATTCAAAAGTCACTTTTTATCAATACTACAACATACAAGATTTTATCTAAGTGGTTTTATGTACGAAGAATCACATGTGTAAAAAAATTAATAGTAATTAATTATTGAAAGATAAGAAATCTTATAGTATTTAAATATTTTTTTAAAAAATACGTTATACCCATCTACTTTTACGATTGAGACATTAAATGTAAATAATGTAAACAAATATACCAATGCACACGTGAATATATACGTATGTGTGTATGAATATATATTATAACGAATATTAAACAAAATATTTGAAAGTAACTTTTTGTATAATATTCAATAATCTTATCTCGTTAAAAATTAAATCAAATTTCTTAAATTTTTATACCAGTTTTGGTTCATTCGTATCTATTGTCGAAACAAAACCCATTCATCCCATTCAAACATAAGGAGAAAAAAGAAGTTTGAGAAGTCTCTTTATTTTATTTCCAAAATATTCGTGACATCATAAAGGCAAATATGTAAATGTGCAAAACTTTTTGTATACTCAGGAACAACATCATCTGTAAGCATAGAACAAGGGCGAGGAGCGACAAAAACAACTTTGAATTTCCAATATCAACTTGGTTCCATTTTAACTTTGTAAGAAATAAGCGAAATTTTAAACTTCATAAAATATGTTTTGTTTGTAAAAACAATTTTATAAAAATTACTCAGGTTTAAAAGAAAAATATATATTAAAAATACATATAAGTTTACTGTATTATTAAATTCATGTTTCTACGTATATAATAATCAATACATATATATAACTTGATTTTAATAGAATATTACTTAAATCAATAATATATTTTTATATAAGTTATTATAAAAATATATAATAAATCAATATTTGTTACAATTTATTCATATTACTTCAAACAATAGTTGAATTTATGCTAATATAAAATTTGTAATTCTGATTAACAATTAGATTGGTTTAATTATTAAATCGATATATACATTCAAGTATATAAAATAATATACTATAACGAATTCATTTTACTTGCATAAACATTCAAATCTAAATTCGTTATAAAACGATTTAATTTTCTTTAAGAAAAATTAACTTTTTAATATAAACATATTCACATCTATATATAAAACTTGTGCATACACATGCAAAAATAATTTATATTATATAAATAATGATATGAATCCTATTATTTTTTGTCATAAATTTATTAACTTTTCTTTCTACTCATACATCAAATATAAAAAATTTAGTAATTCGAATTACTGTCATAAGTAAAGAAGTTTTTTTTATAAGTTGTCAGTTTCAACAAGATAACTGAAAGTATTTTCATCAATTTTATTAAAATTAAATAATTGAAATATATATTTACATTTTTAGTTTATATGCTGAAAAACAGCAAATTATATATATATATATATATATATATATATATATATATATATATATTAGATTTAAAAATAATAATGCCTTCTCGTGAATAATAATATTATTCATTACGTACCTTGTAACAAATACTAATGTAACTAAAATTAATTAAGTCTTATAAATAACATTGCTAATAAAATCATGAATATATATATATATATATATATATATATATATATATATATATCCACAGCTAAATTTTAACTACCTTAAAATTAACATAAAATGTTTTAAAAATCGTAAAATATATTTAAAAACGTCTTAAGTTTATTTTAAATAAATTATTCATAGAGTTTTATACAAAAATAAATAAAATATTTTCTACCGAATGTTGTTATTAAAACTTGTTTAAAAAAATAAAGAAAATGTTTGAAGAGAAATATAATAAATATTTATTTGGTCACTAATTATAACTATGTTTTTATTATAAACAATAACTATTATATTTATTATTATATATTCAAATTTACATATTGACTAATTTATCTTTATATAATAATATTAAGTTTTTAACTCAGTCAAAACTAAAACGGTTACGATTACAACACAACTGTTATTATTGTAGATTGTATTAAATTAATATTAATAAAGGAATAGTATGTTACAGTAGAGAGCAATAATACACACATACATGTAAATGTACATGAATATATATATATATATATATATATATATATATATATATATATATATCACTGATCTTTCCGACATAGAAAACATGTGAGCAATGTAGTGTAAGCTCTGGAGATTGAAAATTAATGTAATTATTATAAATCATGTGAGCGTAAAAGGTAATTACAAAGTAATTTATTGTTTAATATACAAGTTAATTAAGTACAAACACAAAGACAGTTTTAAAATATAATTATAACTGAAAATAAATAATCGCTTCTATTTGAGAAACAAGTTCAAGAAGTTTTTTTCGCTGCTTGTGAGAAATATAATTAAATCGAGTGGTGCAGGGATGAGGCACGGGAGAAGCAAAAAGTTCATAGCCATAAAACTGTGAGTGGCATTCCAAAGTTTCAAACTCGTCAGAGGAAAGCAGTTCTCCATCAAATTTCATGTTATTTTCTTTGTATGGAAAAGTTCAGCTTAATTATTTTATAACATTATTTTTGTTTCTACAACTTTATGGATGGAATTTGTTTAATTTAATAGGACTGTTGAGGTTGAGTGCAAATATAATGAAAAATATCTTGAATATCAAGTTTTGAAATATGTAGAAATATATATAAACGCATATACATACACTCTAATAAAATTAAACTTTTATAAAGTTTATATAAATAATATATACTCATTCTATTTTTTTATATAATGAAAATTAGGAAATTATAAAAAACATGTGTATTCTAAAAATGTTTATGTACATATATACGTATTTTTAAATGTCTAATAAAATTTCATTTTTGAAAATAACAGTTAATACATTATACTAAATTAAAACACTGAATTCTTTTTTTTATTTTCGAATCAATTTAGAAAATCAGCGATGTCTTTTAATCATTTCAACAATCAACGGTCGTAAGTTAATTATGTGGGATTTGAGGTAGCTCACAATATGTAACATTATTTGACATGCATGTTCCGTCTGTATCTCTAATGATGTATGTGTGGTTGTATGGCGCGTGTGTTATATACTTTATATATCCACTTTCCTAACTCATATGTGTAGTCATCCTTACATATTTGTATTTTATTTCATAGTACACTCACATCCACCATGAACATAAAAGAGATTTAGCATTTACCTTGACTATTCTTTACGATTCTTATACGCCTTTTAAGCATGGATATAGTGTGTGTGTGTGTGTGTGTGTGTGTATGTTTGTGTGTGTGTGTATATATATATATACATATATATATATATATATATATATATATATATATAACATTTACTTAAATTACTGTAATTTTCTTTAATGTTACAAATAAGAAAATAAAAACATTCAAAAATAAAAAATATATTAATACTTTTAGCCATTAATTAACTGTTTTTCCTTAATTATAATAAAATTTACAAATCAAATAAACACATGGTAAATATAATTTATTAAAATTATATAAATTTTATATTCTTATAAAAACTATTTGAGATACTAGAGTTTACGCCAATAACAATGAAAATATTTATATAGTAAATACAATAATAAATACAAATTAAGTAATAAATGAAAAATAAATGTTAAATATTGTTCTTATTATATTTATGTAAATAATTGTAAAACAAATATACAATAAAATATATATACGTTTATTTATTTTAAAAATGCGTGTTTGTTCTTTCAACATTCCGACATTTATCTTGATAAATGGTTTGAATAAATTTAAATTATTTCTAGGAAAATAAAAATAAAAACATTATTCTACTTTTAAGAGAAATATCACATACGATAATAATTGACTATTATTCTAAATAAATGACTAGTAAAATATTCAAAAGATATGATAAAAATCATTTGACGGATATTTTTAACATTTAACATTTTTTGTGTATATTACTGTTACTGAATTTATAATTACTAATTTTAAAAAAATAAACAACACTAGGAGATTTATATTTTCATTTAATGTTAGACACTCTTGTAATATTTCATGAATTATTTTTAAAAGGTAATGTTTTATTTTTTTAAAAAACGTAATTTAAAACTTCGTTCAAAAACAATCTTAATTTAGAAGAAAAAATACTTTAAGGGTAGTCTTGAATATACAAGACTTTTTCATTAAATTAATAGACATTTTATTTTTGTCACAATACATACATACATATATATATATATATATATATATATATATATATATATATGTATGTATGTATGTATGTTTGTACGTATGTATGTATATAATTATTGTTGACACAGGTGAAATCGTCATTTCTTGAAAACATTTATCACGAAAGAGAACCAACAAGGCTTTCTGAAAAAGGCATTTAAGTTAAGCCTCTTTATGTTGTTACCCTTAATAATTAACAGGGACGCGTTTCATGACGGTTTAATGAAGCGTTCGCAGCTCTTGCGTGGAGATTATTTCGAGAGCATACCATAGTATTAGTCCTCTACTTCACAACAACGCTACACTTTTCGACGGAGTTTAGTTCCCTGATTGCTTTCGTAATGGGCAAATTATAAAGCGAATTAGCTTAATTTATCGTTAAAAGTAAATTTTATTATACAAATTTTGAAATTAATTGATAGAGACTAAAAATTCAATTAACGTATATTTAAAATGGTGTCAAAAACTATTTTGCAATGATTTATTTCTCATGTTTTATAGTATTGTTTTGTAACTTAACACAGGCGACGTTTTATTCGACACAGTACGAAATGCATTTAAGTATATTGAAAATATATGTTTATCACATTAAATTTATCAATTATGTATATTCAATTTGACAATTAAATATTCATCATGTATTTTTTGTATAATAAATGCTTTATAAATATGACCTTGTATCTCTATTCGAAAATCAATATTTTATTCATTAATTTCAGACGAGTTGAATATCAAATTCACAATAAATATTTTATTATTCAAACATTGATAAAATTTATTCTTAAAAGCGTACTCTTTTATTTAATCTACATTTTTGGATACATTAATACAGATCGTCATAATGTAATTTTTTGAATTTAAATAATTAATCTTTGTTGTATTTATTAAGACAATAAATTTCATGAATTATAAATTTTAGAGCATTACATTATTGTATTCATAATATATACTTTCTCAGATTTTGCAGACATTTTTATTTATGTAAAATATTCATTCTTACTACAATTTTCTTTTATTCCTTGTAAACAATGTTAAATTATTAACATAATTAACATTCTATTACATATTATAAATATTTACAAGGTTTGTAGCAAAAATATATTATGACTTTTTTCTAATGTTTTTTCTCTTTATTTACATAAACGTATACAAATATTTTCTTTTTCCCTCTCTCTCTATCTTTCCCAAACACATATACACACACGTGTATATATATATATATATATATATATATATATATATATATATATATATAAAACCTTACCTTTTTCATAATTTCCTTAACTGATTTTTAAAAGTAATTTATTATTAAAATAATAAAATGTATATTCTAGATAATAATATATATGATTATAATGATTTTTATATGAACTAAATTTAAAATAAATGGGATGAATACTATTCAAAACATTTTTTTTATTTATATAAATATGTTTTTAATATATATATATATATATATATATATATATATATATATATATATATATATATATATATATATATATAGAGAGAGAGAGAGAGAGAGAGAGAGAGAGAGAAATAGATAGATATGTCACTAAATTGCAAACAAAATAAACGTATTACAAAATATTGAAAGTAGTTACAATTAATTTTATTTCCCAACTAGATTTTGATAGCAAAAGGAAATGTTTATTTTAAATTTATTGTTTTATCAATGAACTAGAATGTACTACGGTAATAAAAATATTCACTAAACAAGATTATTAATCTTTGAAAATTAATTACTAATTATAAAGTCAGTTCATTAATTATGTAAATTAACTAATCTATATACAGTTCAATCAAATGAAAACATATATGTAACGAACAAAATAAACAAATTACGAAATGGAATTCATTCATTTACAGATACGAGAGAATGGAGTTAAAATACAATATTTATTTTCATTTGAGAATACTGTAGTCTTATAAGTGAAGAAATATAATATGTACACTACTGTGTAGATGAAGATAAGTGCAATTTATTTCGTTTTCATTCACAATCGTAAATTAACTTGGTATAATGAAATACAACTATTACAAATCCACTGTTTAATATATATATATATATATATATATATATATATATATATATATATATATATATATATATATAAAAGTATGTATGTACAACATGCATTAATTTCATTTCTTTAATAAATCATATTTATAGTATATTTTTGCATATCATTATAAATACTTGTAAATGCATTGAAACTCATGTATCATTTTAAATTTCAAATTATAAAAATATGTTATTTAATAAAAACTATTAACTACTAGAAAAGTTTTTTTAGATATACTTTATATTTTCAAATTTAACTTTTAAATAATACCAAGAAATGTTCAATTTTTAAAATAGTATTTGTTAAAATAGAGAGTACAAAATTAATTATACAGATATTTTTCTGTACAATTTTTTAAAAATATATTTTATATGATATAAAAATATCTTATGTGAAAAAACATTGTTCATTATTTTATCATAATAATCGTAGACTTATTATAAATTAAATTTTTCATTTTTGATAAATACGACATACAACAACAAAGTAATAATTCTAACTGAAGACATTGATGAAAAAAACTCGCAACTCCAACAATCTAATAAACTCAGTTAAAGCATCAGCTAATGATAATCGATTTTCACTGAACTCAAAGTATTAACAATACGGTAAAGTTAAACTAACATTTGCAATCAACTCTAACATGTAATGTATATTAAATTTAAATTGATTCCAATGGTACGATATATAGCATACTTCACAAATATATATATATATATATATATATATATATATATATATATTTAATTTTTAAAATTAATTAATATTAACTGTGTTCACCTTTTGAATGGAATTTTATATTTGTTTGGACAGTAATAATACTTACTTTATGAATCTAGACATATATTTTTTCCAAAAAAAAACAATTATGTTAAGCTATTTGGTTATCGGTGATTATTAAAACTACCAACAAAATTATAGTAAGTTTAGAGTAATATTTTAAATATTCAAATTAAAAAACTAATTGAAACAGAATATTCAAACTAAACAGATAATTATTTAAACCAGTAAACCAGTATGAAAGGGTTTCATACTATAATTAAATATTCATTTTCCAACATATAAAACTACTGGCATTATAACCGTATTTTAACATTAATATCAAGTTTAAAATATCTTTATCAACATGTTTGTTACAATTGTATACGTTTCAGAGAATTCTTTTACATATTAAATATTTACTCAAATATATACATTTTTACAAACACGCAATTTAAAATAATTCAGAAACATACCTTAGATACTCAATCAAAACGAATATATTAATAAAATTTGTTTTTAAATTATTTTCTAAATCATTAATAAAATAAAATAATTAATTTATTATTTTTAAAAGCATCGTTCAATTAAGAACACTAACATTTTTATTAATTCAATATAATTAAACACAATGTATTTACATATATTATTGTAAACATATGTTTTACTATTTATGTGTGTGTGTGTATATATATATATATATATATATATATATATATATATATATATATATATATATATATATATATATACACCCCATCACTAAAAATACAACATTTAAAAAAATATGATGATTAAAAATACGACGTTAATAAAACAAATTAAAACTCAATAATTAATTTTCTAAAAATATATAATTGCTAATATAAAATAAAAAAGAATGTTATTTTTTAATAATTATTTAAATTATATATATATATATATATATATATATATATATAAATGCATGTATGTGTTTGTATGTATGTTTATATGTATGTGTATAAGAAAAAAATATTTTTAGTAATATATTTATACAAGGTTGCGAAATAAATTTATCAATAAAAAAAAATACGAAAAAAACAGTCTAAACCAACATCTCCAATGTATTTTTCAATTTTATTTAGATATTTTTGCTGTTCGTTATAAATATATGTACATAAACTTTTTCTATTATAATAAAAGACTTTTCTATACTAAAAATCATGTATACAAATATGTGTATTTGTATGTGCTATACGCCTCAAATATATTTGATACCAACAATAGTATACTCATTTCACTTTTACTAGTAATAAAAATGATACATTATTTTCAGTTATGTTATTTAAAATGCATAACTAAATTGATTTTTTGGTTTTATATAGTAATATGAAATGCGATAATACTCTTCTTTATAAAATATTTTATGGCGTATTTTGCGAATTTAGCAAATATATATAATAGATTTGAATATTATTTACAAATACTGTTGTACAAAATTGGAAATAATTGAATAAAATTTAATTAAATACAAAAATTTAATTATCCTTAATTTATTTATTATATATGTCATCATCATCAGCAGCAGTCTCTTTCTATCTATTGATGGATGACATTCTCTCTCAAAACTACCCACTTCGACCAATCTAATTCCTTCTTTTCCAGCCCATTCTGTCAAATTTTTATTTATTAAATTATACTTTTAATTTTTTCTTATAATTTTCTTAGGTCGTTTCTTATGATTTACCACTTCATATAAAATTTACATTAAAATATATAATCTACCAACACTTTTAGGAATAAAAAACAAATTTAGAAACTATTTTAATATATAATTTTAAAATTTGTCTACGATGAACAATTTACTACGCTTTCAGACATGTTTGATATAATTATTACATCATAAACATCAAATCTTCAGAACAATAATCTTTGTACATAGTGTAATGTTATGTGTATGTTAGTATGAATAGAAAGAGGGTTACAGAGACAACACTTGTAAAGGGGTGGCAATCTCAAGTGAATCTTGAGATATAGAGAGCAGAAAACTAACCGCAACTTGAACTTGCAATCTAGCATTAATTGGTTAACCCCAATTGGTAATTAGAGTATTCGTCCCTAAAGCCTATACACTCATAACAGGCTTTAGAAACTATTCAAAGTAAAGAGAAACTAACACATGAGCAAATATATAGTATTTAACCGCATGATATCAAATAAATACAAGTAAAACGTTTGTACCAAGTTCTACTTTTAAATTTTTTTGTATCATAAATATGCGATTATGTGGTTATATTTATATTATTTTATTGCACACAATACATACATATATAAACAGCCATGCTGAGATTACTGTAATAAATACTCGTTTAGTTGGGTGGATATAAGAGAGCAATTAATTGTATAAATTTCAAATACAATTCAAGATATTAATGTTTACAATTTACTAACATTACTCTACTAGCAGGATAGTAAAATTAATGATTTAATATTGATAACTAGTTTGAATAAGCTATTATTTAAATACAATAAAATATCGTACAAAAGACATATACCTCCCTTAGTGCATTCCATGTTTACTGATTATAATTACGTAAGTACAGTTTATAGTATTTAATATAAAATGCGAATAATAAAATAAGTATAATGTACTTTAAATTAGTTTCGATTTACCTTTTTTTAAGAAGTCTCAAAACATTAATTTGTATAATTTTAAAATACAAATTATTATTCTATAAAAATTCAAATATTTGAAAAATGCATAAAACATATATGCATACAATACTATTAAAATATATATATATATATATATATATATATATATATATATATATATATATACACAATATAAATAAATTTTTGAAATACGATCAATAAAAAGAATGTGAAATTTTATCAAAATGCTAATGTAATCTTTACAGCTGAGAGACCATTGTCTACGAGTGTGCGACGACATCTGCCACGAAATCTGCATAGCTTGTTTGTATTATTTTACACTATAAACACCTCTGTAACTTGTTATTTTCAATTTGATACAGTAATATTTTTAAACCTTGATCTGTATATTAAAATCACGTTCATATTTTCAATAAGGTAATTAAATTATTACTAAATTAATATATACAAATTTAGTAATTAAATCTTCAATTATAGTTGACGTGTTGCATAAATCAACTAAATTCTCAAACAGATTATAGTAAGTGTGATCACATTTTATTACTATTACAATTTATAAAATTCTACGATTCAATAATGACAATGAAACTTGTTCTCCTCGACATGTAGTACATTATTATGTAAATTTATTCCTTTATCTCGCAAAATTTGCAAACACTGCATGCAAAAAGTATCACACTTAAACGTAGTGATAATTAAATGTACTAGTATCAGAGCTACTATATCTTGTTTGCACAAACCCATTAAAACGGCATTAGTGAAAATTTAGTATAAATTTATTCAAATAACGGAAAATTTAATTCAATATACAGAAATCATTAATTCGTTTTGCTTTTAATAAAAACAGTGTTCCTTAAATCATGTACTAAATAGATGTTTTTAGTTACAACTGATGTCTTATTATTTCATTCAACTGTTGAATTATATATATACATGTTTTCTTTATGTGTAGAAACATACATAAATACTATATAAAAAAATAATAAAATTTAAAGATAAATTCAATTAATTAATAAAAGCATGACATTAAAAATATTTATCAGGAATGTTACAACAAAAATGTATTGAAATAATTATTAATTCGCAAGACACAAACTTAAAAACATTTTCTGAATGTTGTCACTTATACAGATGATATTTTTTTAATACCTAAATTAATTAACGCTTCATAATTCAGAAACGGGTGATCTATCTGTTTATTAAAAAAAGCGAAAGTATTATTTTAATTTTATGCCATAACACAAATGAATTTCTACCCAAACATCACATGATATTCTAAAAATATTTAATAATATTTTCTTTTAAATCCAACAGATTTTATAATACAGCACTCGGACAATGATAGGATTGATATCGAAATGCGCATCAGCTAATAAAGTGTACAATAAATAATTATTCAACACTTTTAGAATATCTTGTGGTGATAATTGATTTGTGTGAAAGAGAATTCGTCGCAGTTCTAAAACAGTATATACTATAAATAAACGATAACAAAAATATTTGTATTTAATTTCGCAAAAAGTTTGTATTAAAAAAATCTTTACATTTTTATATAAACGGATTTAAACAATATACCATTTTATATAAAAAAAACACAATTTTATTATTTAATAAAAATACAATTATTTTTTATTTGCTGTTACTGTAATTACTGCACGATGGTATATACAATAGTTAGAATACGCAGAAAAATAGCTATTACTTCACAAAATTAAATTTTAATAATGTAGTATACTATTATATAAACATTTTTATTCAAAACTTTACAACTATATATATATATATATATATATATATATATATATATATATATATATATAAATGATTAATAATAAAAGATTATAAACTGTTTTGATTAAAGATTTTACAAGATTAGTATTTAATTTAATAAAGATATTTAATCAGATTTAAAATACGAGTTTATATAAAAGTCTTGGAAATATGATAATAACTATGAAGTAAATCAAGGATTATTACAAAAAAAATCATAAATTTCTAATTAGTTTAAAATCCGTCAGACTTACAATTTATTACCAGTGTATTAAAATGTATATAATATTTAACCATAAATGTACACAATATGTTCACTACTAGCTCTAATCTATACGAAGTATTAATTAATTAAAGTTTGATATGCAATAAATTTGACATTCTACTCTGAAGTTATAATTACTTAGAATTTAATGTATCATTAATTACTTTTTTAGATATTATAGATATTAATTAATACAATAAAGATTTAAAAATATAGTCATGACCCTGCTACATATTTGACTTCTTAATAAATAATATAAAATTGATATAAGATACATATTAAAGAGTTTTATATTGTAAAACAATAAATATTTAATTAATATAACTTTATTAAAAGTTAATATAAATGTTAATTTGGACTTTAAATACATTTTTAGAGATATTTGGATAATGAAGTGTAACTTTTTTGAAATCGATGATACATAATACAATAAGAAATTAAATTGTAGAATTTTGAAAAAATATTTAGTAGGTTTTTTATATGATAACATATTTCTTATATAAATATAATTAAAACAATATTTAAAAGTTCTATCGAATGTGCGTTAGATCAATAAATTTAGTGACTCTTATTATCACACGTTCCAAAATACATTACATTATATAAAAACAAATATATTATTATGTATACATTAATGTAATATGAACCTATTATACATATATAAATATACATATATATATACATATATAAATATACATATATATATATATATATATATATATATATATATATATATATATATATATATATTGAGAAACTATAAACATAGAAAATATTCATTTCCCGTTCATACAGCTCTAATATAATGAAATAGGTGGTGGTGGGTGCCTATAAAGTGTGGGGTAGGTAGTGCGACCAAGATGGGGCCGCGGGGGTAGGAGGAGAACCGGAACACCTCCTGAGGTGGGGGGTGCGTGCTGCCATGGAAACAGCCCAAATGACGTATCGATCCGCACTCTCTTCGTCGCACGCGCAGAAAATAATCTTTGCCTCTCACCCGCACAACCCCATCACATATTCAACGTATTACTTTTTACATCCCCTTGTTTTTCTTTGCACTATTTCGGGAGTTGTTTCCTATTCACCATCATTCGCAAGAAGAAAAAAAACTTGTTCGTTGAAGTCTTCTTTTTTACTTCGAAAAGTTTACTCAAGGCTGTTTTAATATTCTGTTTCTCATCTCAAAGAAAGCGGAAATGTGGAGGGTGGGTGCTCAAATCTTATTTTATATTACGGAAAATATTCAAGTCTTTTTTTAAGATAAAATTGAATTTCAATTCTAAATAAACAAGACTAAAGTCTGAACGCCAAGCGAGTAACTGGTTATAAGATACATACAACGACAAAATAACTTATCCATATAAGCTATTAAACATTATTTTTCACGATAGTACAAAAACCATAAATGTAAAACTGCAATCGTATATTTCGAATGCGGAACATTTACTCATAACTGATAGGGTTTTATTCCCTTAAACCTAAACAGTTCCCCCTTTTTTCATTAGTTGCTGTGCGTATATTAGTTTCATATCGATATAACATTTTAAAGAGTAGGGTGGTTATATAAAACGAAATATAAAATACGTGTCAGCAAGTTTCAATTTATAATTAATTCATACAAGTATATTCGCAACGTATATACACACTATATATATATATATATATATATATATATATATATATATATATATATATATATATGTATATAATTTATTTTTATTATAATATAAATAATTAATTGACTTACATTATTCCTTATCCTTAAAATATATACACAGCTACAAATCTTAAATTAAAAACGAATTAATAAATTAAATTTTTATTCGAAATACATTAATGATATTTAAAATATTAAGTATTGTTTTATTTATATTGAAAATATTTTCTATATTAAAAATTTAAATTATGAAAGAATTAATTAACATAAAAGAATGTTACCATCATCTCACACACACTATATATATATATATATATATATATATATATATATATATATATATATATATATAAATTTAATTATTCTTAGATAAACAAAACGACGAACATTAAATACACTTGGTTACGACGTAAATTGTTAATTTATATTTTTAAATAATAAGAAAAAATATTTTATACTTTTCATTAATTATATAAATTATTAATTTAAATTTCAACGAGTACTACAATATGGTTAAAATATAACAAAATTGAATTTTTTAACATTAATAGAAATAATTATTATATACGAAAACGTATAACGAACAATAGATGAAAATAATTTTAAAAATAGATTCAATCGTTAATAATCACAAAATATGTACACACACAAGTAAGCACAAACACATACTCTCTTTCTCTTTCGCTCTCTTATACACTTACAAACACACACACACACACGTGTATATATATATATACATATCATACATACATATATATATATATATATATATATATATATATATATATATATATATATATATATAGAGAGAGAGAGAGAGAGAGAGATAAATTTTACATAGAAAATAATTTAATGTAACAAAAAGTTCTTATTTACAAAATTCGAATATTCATTTCATTACCTAATGTCATGCGATTTGAATAAATTACTACATTTTATTATAAAACAGACAATTTAAATATTTATTTAAAATTATTTCCTTGATAGCACTTAGAATACAGGAAAAATATTATTCTTTAATTTTCCTTAATTTGAAATTAATGAAACTTTATTGCCGTTAATTTTTTTAGTTCATAATACTATATATTTTCATTAAATATGAATAAAATGTATAATATTATACTGTTATATGTATGAGTGTGTGTGTATGTATGTGTATGTATATATATATATATATATATATATATATATATATATATATATATATATATATATATATAAAATCAAATGTAGTAAAGAAAAATGATACGTGGATTATTTTTCTTATACTGTGTTTCTTTATTTAATAGAAATAATATATCAATATTATATTTCACACATTTTGTAGTTACGACATGAAATACCATTAGGAGGCAATTTATAATGTTTTGCGTCATAAAAACTTTATGCTATTAAAGTCTGAGTTTAATAGTTTGCGAAAAAATAAGTAAAAGAAGTTTTGACATTTTTCTCGTACTTCATACTCGAACGCTGAGCGGAACAGAGTGAGAATGTGTATGGATAAAAAGGCAAAAGGGGGAGGTCACAAGAGGTCGGCGTGCTTGTGAGGACCCAGTGTGCCGGGGAACTTCTTTAATTGAATTGCAACCACCACATGACATTTCTTTGAAAAGTGGACAAAGTTTTTAATTATTTTCAAACTAGAAATATATTCTGTAACTTCGAAAAGGAATTCATTAATTTTCTTTTTAGTGCATATCAGCTAATTTAATTCGTAATGTACTCATACATAGAGGACTGAATGATTATGCACATGTTTTATAAATACAGTCAATTGAATTTAAATCAGATATTTGTTATCTACTTTAATCGTATTAACTTGTATTTCAAGTATTTTTTAAATGGCTTCTTACATTCTGCTTCTATAATTTAATTATATTTAAAATGGTTTTATTAAAATATTTATATGTTACATGTACTTTTTTTAATACTAAATATATTTCAATAACAGTACATATTATATATAATGTAAAATCCATACAAATTATATTATTAACATAATTTAATTTATATAAATTTTACTTGATGATTAATTCTAATATTATGTTTAATAGAAGAATATAATTTCAATTTGTTAATTCAAAGTATTTGCACTAAAAATGTAAAATAAATGCAGATTTTTAAAAAATACAAAAGATATGTATATATAAAATTTAATTAAATCGTCTACATATTTAGTTAGCTTTAAAAACCTTGAATATAGAAAGATAATATACTAACGTTCCATTTTTCCGTAACATATTTCTATAATTTATAGTTGAATGTCATTGCATTGAAATTTTGACATTCCGTATATCATAGCAAAATCATCCCCTGGGGGTAAAGCTATTACATGTAGACAGCCATACACAATACAGACAGAAATACAAACAGTAGTTACCTCACGGTGGTTGGATTTAAATGAAAACCAAACAAGTAGATGGGACTGTGGTAGAAATAGAATATTACAGCTCAAATATGAATTATCAAATGTCTGTATGTATTTGTGCTTACATACTTACTTATGCATGTGTGCGATTATGTATAATAAAATTTAATATTCGTAGTTATTAAATTCAATTTTAAATTAGATAAAAATGTTTATACATGTAAAAGGAAGATAAAAATTATGTTTAACATCATAATAATGTATATAAGAAAATGTACTTTAATATTTTATATTAACTACTAATGTAATGAGTTTTATTTGCAAAAAGTATGAATGACATTTTAATTATAGATAGAGAAAATTGTCAGTAAGAAAATTCAATAACGAATATTTTATGAAAAAGATGTTAATGTTTTTTTAAAAAAATATATACCTATGTATAATTATATATTGAAATTTAAAATTGAAATTATTGTTAAAAAATGATATATTATTTCGATTTATGTTTTAATTCATATTAATTTTTTTATTATCTTCATAAGATCAATTAAAATGTGTCAAAAAATATAAATCATATTGAACAATATTATCACATTTTAATCACATTTGATCAAAAAAATTATTTCATTAATACGAAATGTTTTTACTTCCAACTGAGTTTTTTTTTACATTTTCAATTTTAATGACGACTCTTTATACATCATAACTTACAATGTAGCAATCACCATAAATTTGCATACACGATGACAGGATTATTACACCAACAAAATATTTTTACATATTAAAAATCATTTTACGTTAATTACAAATTTACATTCAACGGCTAGTTAATAATATAAAAATGATAAATTTTGTCAAAATAGATTGGTTTAAGGTACTACCTGAAAGTAACTGCTTTTATTCAAATTTTTTTCCATTTCTTTCTTCCACTCTTTTCATAAAAGGTAAACTTTTCTCATATAACTTGAAACAGTTTTCAACTCATTGTAACACGTTTTATATACACTACGTAAGTATAACAAATTTTTCTATTTAAATAAGCATGTTATTGTACGATGTTAACAATACCTTTACCGGTCAAATAAATTCACTACTGAAATACTTTTATTAAAAAAATAGCAGAGAATATGAAATATTCATTAAATAAATTTATTCTAAAATTGAACACAATATTAACTTTACAAGAATAATTTCGTAACAAATATTTTAAAAATTATATTATATATTTAAAATAAAAATATTAAAATTTAGACACAATTGTCTCAAGTAAGTGCTCGATTTTTGAATATATTATTTTATTTTGCATTAATCAGATTTAATACACTTTTTTTAAGAAAATTATGTCAATATATTTTTTCATATACACAGAAGTCTATTGTACATATAACTGAGTAATAAAAAGAATATAAAAACCATTTTTACATAAAAGTTCAATGTTATTTTTTAAATATTGTAATAGCGTACCTATGTTAAAAATTATTTAATAATGCGGTATTTTAATGTAATATCACATAAATTCAAACCCGTTACATATACTCTTCTTATAAATGCTATATTTATTTATACATTAGCAAAATATACTTTACTGTTACATTTATTTTTCATTAATAATGTATGTACACCTTTCACTTAAATATTATGTATATAAATATATATAAATATATATATATATATATATATATATATATATATGAATATAATATTTATATTCAACCAAATGTACCGTCGCAACAAAAAATAATTAACTATATTTTTTACAATAATTGATATAGTAATGAGCGTAAAATTTAAAAATAATATAATTTTTGTAATCGTTTCGTATATAAATGAAACATTAAAAAAACATTTCACTTAAAACATAACTATTTATTTATTACTTTTATTATATATATATATACCATTATTAAAATAAGTAATATCCTACTTTTCTTTTTTTTTATAACAAATTGAAAATAATGTTTTATTTTAAATATATTAATAAATATATTTGAGAAAACCATTACGGAAATAAATTTAAAAGATAAACAAGAGCTTAAAAAATGAAAAGGAATAAGAAAATATGAAGATATTAATAATCACACATATACATACATATGTGTAATATGGACGTATATATGCATATAAATTATGTAGATTAAAGAATATTTCTCCCAACGTATAATTGAACTGATATATTAATTACATTTTATATATATATATATATATATATATATATATATATATATATATAATATTTGTAAAAGTATTTTATGAAAATAGAGAAAAAACGAAAATGATATCATTTCAATTCCATTAAGAATTTATTTCGGTCTGAATCGTATGTAAAATCATAATCATTATAAATTGAAGATATTAATTATAGAGTACGTTTTTTTCTCCGTAAAAAGGTTTTATTATAATATCAAAAAGTTTTAATCTCGTTTTAAGTATACAGTGGAGAAAATTTATTCGAGAACAGTATGTTAAATTACCTGTTATTTGTTCAAACGGCATATGAATGTTAATAGCCTTCACTCACAGAAATATAAATATCTTTACATGCAGATGATAGATGACGTGATGGTGGCGTCGACATTAGCGCCACTAGATAATGAGCGGCATGCACGGAACTGAATCATTTGTCAATATGGATTTTCCATCTTCAGAAACTAACATTTGATGGTAGCTGGTTTTAATGCTTACACTATATAAGGTGTCAATGTCGTAACAACAGATGACAGCTCACACAATACACAATTATAAATAGATGGTGCTACATTGAACCTAAAGCAAGACACGCGCGTAACTAATGGAGTCGAATAAAAGATCTAAAAGAAAATATCACTTTACTTTTTTCTCGACTATCTATTTGATCGTATTCATAGGGAATAAAAAATGTGAAAAGGATTATCGTATATTTGAACACATTCGTCACATGTATTCATTTTAACATTGATATTTTAAATACTCTAAGCAAAATATATGTCTTTTAATTTATTATATTTATATAAAATTTACTTTGTAATTCTGTTTAAATAGTTTTAAATAATTTTAGATAATTTCATTCGTACTTCCACCACAAGATTTTTTGAGTGTTCAACAAACACTGTTCACTATATTCTTTGATCTACATTTTAATACTCAAATCATCATCGTCAGACAGACGAATTATAAAATCTGCACATACATTTTGCTTGTAAATGAATGACTAACATTAATACATTTTTAAATTTACACCTACTTTTATAATTATTATTGCAAACAAATATTATTCACTTACAGAAAATAATATAAATTAATTTTTCAATCTACACCCTTGTGTTATATACTAATTATTCCGTCTAAATATCTTTTTGTTCTTTAAAATCAAAATAATATTAAAAACTTTCATCTTATATTCTTTTTTATAACTAATAAAAATAGAAAATAGAAAACTAACGACTAAATATATTACCATTTTAATGATTAAACTTATGAACAAAAATATTTTTTTAAATAAATAAAGATAAAAAAATGTTTCATCTTATAAACAGAAAATTTTGTATGAATAATAATAATTCACTTTTAGATATTAAAATCATTGTGTTTGCAATAAAAAAGGATAGATTTAGAAAAAAATTAAACCCTTATTCGTTATTGAAAATATGTTGATCATATTTTATTTTCTATTTATTATTATTTTAAAATTATTTGATAATACGAAAAACTGTTATATAATATAAACGGAAAATATACTTTGAAGAATAATAATTAATTTATTTAAATTTTAGTACCTTTTCAAAATATACAAAATAAAATCATTACAAATCAATTGAATTATATATTTATTATACTTTAATAAATGAAATTTTAATAATGAAAATTGAAAAAATATTTTTAAAACACTTATTATACTTTTTTATTTATATGCTATTTAATATTTGTTGGAAAAATAACAAATACATAAACATTAATACACAAAACTGATATTTTTTTTGCTTAAAAATATTGATAAATGAATTGTTAGAAATTTTTTCAATTTCAAACATATTTATAAACACTGTAGGATGTTTTCATCTGTTAATATTTATTTAAAAAATAAAAAAGCAGTTAAATCAACAAATTATTAATAATTAAAATAAAACACTTATTAATCAAAAACTGATGAACGAAATTAATAACGATAAAATATAATATATTTCTGATGATTTAATTCAACTCTATAATCTATTCAAGTTTTTTTCTATAAATCTTGTTCTAGCACGGACCTGTTTTATCAGTGGCAACCACGAATATTCCTGTCAAAATGGATGTGAAACATCAACTACAACTACATTATAACGTGACACTTTCAATTATTATTTAAATGAACGATTAATTATTCCAATGGTATTCAATTCAATAAATAATAATTAGGAAAATATATTTTAAAGAATTAAGTACACCATTCACTATTAATAAACAACACTGTTTACAAAACAATATACATAAATTTAACAGTTCTTATTCGTAACATAGTATTATTAATGTCTATAAATATTATTAGAGGATTGAAAGTTCTAGCAAAAGTTTAAATTAAATTATTTTAATGAAAATTTATATTAATAATTTATATGTTTTCCTCGATTTAATTGCAAAAGTTTTAATAATTAACAAATAAAATAATCAAACTATTCATAGTAAGAAAAATAGAAGTATATATAATATTCAAATAGAATTAATCGGCATACTTGGAAAACAAAATAATTTTCTGGAAATAAAGAAAAATAATAAATTTATAAGACTACAAATCCTTTATATATATATATATATCGTTGCATTTTGCTAATCTTAAAAACATGGTTACTAAAAGATATTTAAAATCATGTGCCAAATATGTATACACAGACACGCTATTATTTTCTAAAATAAGTATAAACTAATTTATTCTCCCTTCTAGATATATATTTCACCAATCACAATTAACGTGACATATAATGCGATAAAATAAATAATACAAATAAAAGTAAATGAGATCTAACAGACATCGTAATTATAACTTGTATAATAATACTTCACTCTTTGAGTATCAAGAGTATATATTAAATAGCTTTTAAGGAGAATATTTATCTGCAATATTTACGAAAGAAATTACATCCATTGGGGTCATTACAAACCAAACGGGGCCATTATGAACGTTTAATAATCTCGTAAATTATTGATAACACTATTTATGAGTGTTTAAATTATACACTGCGGCATTATTCATTACTAAAGGATTTGATAATAGCATATATAATTGCTTGAAATCAATAATTAAAATTCACATCGCAACAATATCATTATCAATTAACGTATCTCGACTAATTATTAATTACAATATTTTTTTCTAACATTGATTTGTAGTAATTAATTGGTATATTGTTTCAAATGTATAATATAGAACATTATATTGAAATAAGACCATTTAAAATAACAGTAAATTAAACTACCGTTCATAAATGATATATTTTTGGAACTGAAAAACAGATTCAATTGATTTTATGAATCATTAAATATACACGTCTAAAGTTTTTCTGCACATTTGAACAAATGTTTTATTTATTTATGATACATTTAGCATAATACTCTAATACCAATACAGTTAGAATATTTAAAATAATATACACATTTAATATTTATTACAATGAATTTTATTTAACATAATCACACACACACACACACAAATATATACATATAAAATTATATAAAGTGTAAAATATTTTACTAAAAGGAATAAAATAATCGATATACTTTAATTAAATAGAAATAAATTAAAGTGAATTTGAATAATGATCTATAATTTAAGAATTAGTCAATAATAACAGTATTTTTAATAAAATATTTAAAAATATTCAACAAGCATTTAAAGTTAAAAAATATTCAATATTAAAAAAACAATATGCCTTTTCAATTTATTAATAAAAATATATTTGTTTTAAGACATTTCTAAATTAATTTATTTTCGAGTTAGTTTTACTAGTACTTAGAATTTCTAAGAAGTAATCTATATTACATTCTAGAACAAGTCATTATAAAACGTTTTATGTTTTTGAACTACTAGCAGGAGGAAGTGTATAAACTGCATTTATATATTTTAATTATATTTTTTGAATAAAAACAAGAGTTTTAATAATAAGTAATTAAAGTTATTTATTAATGTTCTTAGAATACATGTTTTTTTTAAAAAAAATAAATTAACAGTACAGTTGTACAAATACTATTTTTATCATTTTTGTTAAAAAAAAATATACTTTTTAAATAAAATGTTTCATAAGAGGAAATTAAAATAATATAGTGTTTCCGTGAATAATGAACAATTTAAACTAATTAAATTCTATAAAGGATAGTAAATGATAATTATTGAAAAATGTTTTTTAATACGTTAGGAAAAATAACTTTTCTTATTACTTTTATTTTCAGAACAATAAGAAGAGAAAATTAATTTTACTTATAAATCATTTTTTAATAAGAAATTAAAATTCTACCACTTTCATAAATCATAATACTGTTTGAATTCATCAAACTAATTTTAACGTATTTGACAATAGATTCAACATCAATGAAAAGAAATGTTTAAATGAAAAATATACGTTATCATAAATTAAATCAATTTAAAGTCGCAGTGTATGTTAAATGCGAGTTAAATCATGCAATGGTATATATCTTTGAAAAGAACGTAAATAATTTATGAAACAATAATAACACATTTGCTAGGTATTTTATAATATAGCGTTACAGCGGTCATATTTCAACAACATCGGTGATATACTTTCCTAATTCAAAATTAATGCGTTATTTTGTATAAACGAGAAACAATGAAAATAACTAAAACACATGAAAATTTAAACATATAATTTACATAGACGTATAAACAAAATCGGGTACGTTAATACACGAAGACACGTTTTCCGTTGAAAATTTGCAAACAAAAAGCAGCATAACAATTACAAACCGTATACAACAACAATACAAATACACGACAATTACATACCAATATTTTATTAATATATCACGGAAAGCATTTTAAAAACGACGAACAGACAATAAATTTACAAATATAAAACAGCTAAAAGCCATTTCGCGGCCATTACGGAGAAAAGGGGTGATAGAATTGTGAACGTCGGCAGACGAGTGGAACGTTGGATGGTGAGTGTAGATGGTGGGGAGACCTAGCAGTCAGAAAACAAGAAATATGAGCATGTTTTCCAAATCGGATTTTTTTCATGATATACGATAATGTGACCGCGGGGTTCCTATCTTTTACACTGGAATGGCCAGTCCATAATGTTGTGGAGAACAACAGTGACGCAAACGAGAATATTCAAGCTAACGGGAAGCGAATGTGTTCAAAACGAAAATATTGTTTTCCAATACGGTGTACAACTTAAACTGGCACATCGATATAATAAAAACAAATGTTTTCGCCAGAAACAAAAAATAAATGAAATAAATGCTGAAATACTTGCATGTATACACTGAACTTGGGTAAAATTAAGCTCGAATACTGTAATTTTGAAAACATGCAAATTGTAACAGTCACAATTTTTAATAATGTATATGAAAAAATAAAGATTCTTATTTACGACGTTATTTGTTCTGTAATAACTGAAATCTGATAAATTTGAAATTTAATATCACAAGCGAACGTTCTATTTAAAATATAAGAAAATCTGCCTCTTTCTATACAAATATTGTACGAAAGTACAATAAAGTATATCAAATGTTAAAATTTAGTTAAATATTCTGTACATCGTAAAATACTAGAAGTTTCATTTGCATAAGAAAATGAATAAAGAACTATACTTAATACGTATTGATTTTTTTGTGTAAACACTAGAATGAACTACATTTAAATGATCTTGAAAATTTATTTATATTCTACAAAGATAAAAATACATTAAATAAAAATACTAAATTCTAAATATTACAGGAAATTAACTCTTGTCTGTACACAGGAGAAAAAATAACATTAATTTTTTCTAATACATTTCATGTATTTAATATTTGTCTAAGTCAACTGGCAAACAATGAATTTATAGTTAAAAATTCTATTTTAACAAAACTTATATTTAATGAAAAGTATTTTTCATACTTTGTCTTATAACAGATTACTGGACAGTGATAAAACTTCAAAAACATTTTATACACTCTCAAAACTTACTGTAATTCTTGCTTTCGTATATGTTTTAAATGAAATGGTCATATAATATGAGAAGCTTAAACTTTGAAAAAAAGCAATAAACAAACCAATGCTACAAATGGATACTGAAATCAAACAGTGATACATATAAAGCAAACGACAATATAAGAATAACGTGATACTTTTGCGAAATAAGTAGCAAGAGCTTTTTTATGATCAAGACATATTACACTATGAATCTTTATTTAGATGTTTCTTTTTCATGGTCACTAAAAAGTTATTTAAATATTATTTAAAATTTAACAACTGCTATTTATATTTAATAAATAAATCAATTTTCAAAAATTATTGTCAAAAAAGGACTTTATTAGCATCAACAATTAATTATAAATACATAAAAATTCAATATATATTTTTATTTATTTTTTCTGTTCGTAGACAGTAATTTACATTATTTTATTTTTCCGAATAAATATTGTTGGTCAATCATTTATAGAATTATACGTGCATATAATCAAAACCTCACATTTTCTAATCTAATATAAATAACAGTTCGTTGTACATAAAAAAACATATAATTGAAAATTTGATTTGAATCACTTTTTCTAACACAAGTCACGCAATTTGCTTAGTAATCAACAGTTGGTGTTATTCATTCGAGCTTTTCACAATACATTAAAACAATGAGAGATACTTTGTGGTTATACTGAAAATAATGTATAAAAATTGACGAAATCAATTTTGCTTTAATTAACTGATGAGAAAAGATATTGTTCCAAATCAATGACAAACTGCATAATTATAGTACGAACTAGAAAAGAATACGAAATATTTTTAAATCCACTATATTTACTGGACTTTTCAGTAACAATTTTTATTTACTTAAGAATCTCTATAATTTCTTATAAAATAAAAAACACACTCAAATTATAAAAAAGGTACTACATAGTTCTTTAAAGGATAGTCAAAAATTGAATTTGTAATTTGAAACAGCGATGGAGAGAATGTGTTAATTCAAATGAAAATTATCATAAATACATCGTAACAACTGTGAATGAAATAAAATAATTTTAATTCTTGAAAATGTAAAATTTTAACAAAAATCAGTTTAAATAACAATAATACCTTTATAATGATATATGTATTATTTTGTATGTATGTATGTGTTTATATATAAATTATTAAATAAAAATTATAAATATTACATTATGGAAAAATACATTTTTAATTACTCAATTCGTAATTCATTTTTAATTACTAAATTCGTTTTAATATTTTGACAAAAAAAAACTTTATAAATAAAACAAAAATGTTGAATTAATTTTTATCAACAATATGCAAATTTAAATTGCACTCATCGATATGTTTCATTTAAAATACTGTATTAGTTAAATAATTTAAAAATCCTGTAATAAGAAAAAAAAACTAATTTACAACCTTGTATTTAAATAAATAAATTATTAATGTTAAATTCACTATACTATCTCTAATTTTATCAATTACTTAAATCTACATTTTAAAGATACACGTTTTTAATATAAAATCAATATTAAAAAACGTTAATTAAATAAAATATAATTTACTATTTAGTAGTTCGAAAATCAATTATAAGTAATTATAAATACTAAAAACATATTAATCAAGTTTTTGACATGTACACAACTATAACTTTGTAAATAAACATCAATAATATATATATATATATATATATATATATATATATATATATATATATATATATATATATATATATATATATATGTATAAAGTAATATATTAATCACTTTCAAATACAACTATTAATATAATATTTTAAACACAAGTTTTTTTACATGTGAAATAAAACATAAAATATACTTTATATTAATATCACTGACGTTGCTCTAGTTTTATTAAGTTTATAATAAAATTTATAACATTTATTTAAATCTGACATAAAATATAAGTAATACCTACACAGTCGGCTTATGATTTGTGATAAATGACAAAAAATAAAACGTATATTTAACGTTAGCAAAATATTCTGAAAATAAACTAAAAATAAAATTTATATTTAAACATATATATATATATATATATATATATATATATATATGTATGTATATATATATATATATATATATATGTATGTATATATAGTGTCAGTCCCAAAAGTCATCGAACACCTTGCATTTTCTGCAGATCTCACCAACTAAATGCAATGCAATAAATACTCATATAGGTATATAAGTACAGCCCTAGTTAACAATTACGACGAGGCCAAATAATTTATATCTACAAAAATAAGCCAATATATCAAGAAAGTGTAAAGTGTAAATGACACATAAGTGATCGTACGCTGGGCTATTTGGGAATTTCCCGCTTACATCTAAGTAAAGGATTTCCCAAGCAAATTTTTCGTCAAAAATTTAAAGTCATACCTTTGTATTTTTTTTAAGTTTTGACCAAATTTTTTTCGTAATCGATAAATCTAACAGTGACATACTATTTTGAAAGATCAGTGTATTAGTGATTAAGATTTTTGAATTATTGGTGTATTAGTTGTTTATTGCGATTTAATGAATGTAGTTGTGTAACAACTGCGTTTCAACATTTTGACAATTTCCTATCCTGGCGATGCCAAATGTTCAAAGTCTGTTTATGAACATCGTAGGCGTCAGCGCCGATTTCTGATACTCGTTCGTCTATCTACGGATTGTCGACAATGTGATTGAGCCAAAAAAATTTTTGAAAATTTTCATCAAAAATTGAAGGTCATACCCTTTGTGTTTTTTCAATTTTTGTCCAAAAATTTTTTTTTCAAAATTGGCAAATCTAATAATGTCATACTAACCTATAAGACTGATGTGTTAATGATTAGACGTTAAATTCAATCTAAAGCACACAGTGGCGTAACAGTAGTGTTTTAACATTTTGACATTTCGCTAGCCTGGCGACGTCAAATATTTAAAGCCTGTTCTTGAACATTCTAGGCGTCATCGCTAATTTCTGACACTTGTTCGTATATCTAAGGATCGTCAATAATGCGACGTGCTAAAATATCGGCGAAAAATTTTTTGAAAATTTTCATCAAAAATTGAAGGTCATACCCTTTGTGTTTTTTCAATTTTTGGCCAAAAATTTTTTTTCAAAATTGGCAAATCTAATAATCTAATACTAATCTATAAGGTTAATGTGTTAATGATTAGACGTTAAATGCCATATAACGCGCACAGTGGCGTAACAGCGGCGTTTTAACATTTTGACATTTAGCTAGTCTGGCGACGCCAAACGTTTAAACCCTGTTCATGAACATCGTAGGCGTTAGCACTGATTTCTGACACTTGTTTGTCTATCTATGGATAGTCAGTAATGCGATTGTACCAAAAAAGCGACGAAATTTTTTTTAAAAAATTTCGTCAAAAATTGAAGGTCATACCCTTTGTGTTTTTTCAATTTTTGATCAAAATTTTTTTTTCGAAATCAGTGAATCGAACAGTGGTATATTGTTCTATGGGGCTGATATATTAGTGATTAAGCATCGGTTTCAATCTAACATGCTCATCGGTGTAACAGAAACGTTTTAATATTTTCATGTTTTGTCAATTTACTAACACCAATATACATATATATATATATATATATATATATATATATATATATATATATATAAATACATATGTATATATGTATGTATGTATATCAAAACAAAATACAATTAAAAATTCACATTGAACTAGATTTTATTTTAGTTCAATTATTTCCAATCTCCAACGACAGTATCTAGAAACGCTAACTAAACCTCTCAATTATAAACAAATCCATTCCATTTTTTCAGAAACACAATCATACAAAATCACAGAAACAATTTTGTGTTTCAATAATAAAAAAATCTTTACGCGATATTATTCCCTTTTTTTCTTTTTTTCACGTGAACGAATCCCCAATTTTCATTTCAATCACAAACTCCTATTCAATTTCGAGGATGAATGACAAATTCGTTATATTGAAATGAATATTGCCTTCAGTCTATTGACTCGGCCTCACTCACGTAGTGGAAAAGGTGGCGGGGATCAACTGAGTGCCACCCACTTTACGCCGTCACCCCTTTACCAACACAACGACAGAGTGCAGAGCACGTCAATGATTTCTATGACAACTATAACTTCGAAATTATGATTGTAGAAAATTAACATCTATACGAACATAACGTACATTATTTCAAATCACGTCAATTTGAGTAAATTGACGAGCATATTTTTATTCTTTTCAGAGAAAGAGTTAAAATCTCAATTAAGCAAACATAATATTTTTTGTAGGGTTTTTTTAAAAAATAAATATTTTAAAGAAACATCTATATGAAGACAAAAAATGTTTTTCATTTATAAATATAAATATACATAAATATGATGTACGAATTTTTATATAATAACAACAAAATTTATTTAAATAAATATTCAAAACGTAAACAAATTAAAATTTTACAAATATAATATTTCATAAATTACACACACACACACATATAGATATATATAAGGCAATAATAAAATTTGTAGTCAAGGAAATATATTTTTTATATTATTAATGTTTTTATCTTTTAATAATCTCTTTCAAATTCGAGAACACAAAATAAATTACCCACGCATTGCTGCTTTTCGCAACACAAGAGTTATGTTATAAATGAATCACTCCGTACAATGGATTAATATTTTTTAAATATATAGACTGGCACACAGACAAATACAAATACACGGAATCATCAATCCTCTCAAATTGGAATTTTTTTCACGTAAATAAAACTCATAATGAAATTCGTGCTTTTTGTCCAGTATTGTTCTCTTTCCATCTGTGTATATTTTTATTTGCTTTTTTCTGTGTACACTGAACTATAGATGAGTTTATATATATATATATATATATATATATATATATATATATATATATATATATATATAGATATATAGATATAAAATTTAAATTTTGACAGTTAATATTTCAATTGCATTTTATTTTGTCAAAAAATACCGAAATAAGACATCTATAAAGGAATAAAAACAATTCATAGATTTTACAAAATATATTGCTATAATATATTTACACATTTCATATATATATATATATATATATATATATATATATATATATATATATATATATATATAAAATAACTTATAGTATGGTTCAATATTCTTATAATTATTTTTGTTATCAAGTAAAATGTTAAGAAAAAAAATAATTGAAAATAAAATTGAATAGACATTATTATAAATTTCAATACTTATCTGACCTTTAATTAAACATTGTTCTTCATTCTCCGTTGATTAATTAACGACGAAGTAATTATTTTATAAGAAGTGAAAGCAGTTATTTTAAAACCGAATTAAAGCAAATAATAATCTAAAAACGAATCGAAATCATGTTTCTACATTGAACAACACTGTAAAAGAATGTATTATTTTCATAAAAGTTCATTAAAATTTTTATTTAAAAAATATTCAAAACATTTACTTATATAAAAGATAAGAATTTTATTCATTTTTGTTCTTGAAACACACTGATGTTATCCTGTCCCGAAACAAAGAGTTTAAATACTTTCTTTATAATTACATTTTCTATTAATTTTATGAGGCTTTTCTCATAAAGTCTCGGATATAAGCAAACTTGACGCCACTTCTCGTGTTCTTCTTCGTATTATTCTTTATATTTCACAACTTTTTAACCTTATCTTAGGTGCAAAACTTTTTTTAATAATGATAAAGTTTATACCCAAATGAAAATGTTCTTATAATGTAAGAAAGTTTTTTTCTCTCCTAAAAATAACTTTTTACGAGAATATGTTTCCATAAATCGTATCAATTTCATTTAGCGATTGTTAGAAAAAGTTATAGTTGTTTTCAGGAAATTACTTTACTTTTTATGTTTTTGTTTATGAGTATATTTAGCGGCTATTAGATATAATTATGTTTTTAATTGAAAACAAATGAGACAATTCATTTATTCAAATGAGTAAAAAATATATAAATACAAATAAAAGAAATCTATAACTGGTGCACATTGACTAAAATTGAAATACTGTACAATCCTAAAATAACTGTAGAAAACATTAAGTAAGTAAAATGTACATTGCACTTGTACATTTAATTTCCTTATAAAGTTTCAGTATTACTTTCAAAATATAAAAAAATAAAGACAAATTTATTCATTACAATAATTAAATTTGCATATGGGCATAAATAATTTTAAATATTTATGAACAAAAAAATATATACAAATATAATTTGTAAAATAATAAAACCACTGTATAAAATTCACAACAAATAAATCAATAAAATTAAGTAACTGACACACGGTTAAACAACACAAACGTATCCATAAAGTTACTTGACATTATTTTGATGAATTGAAGATTATATGATAAAATATATAAAAAATATGAACTAGGAAATATTTTCAAAATAAAAGACATTATCACTCAAAACCGATATCACATAACAGCTAACATAAAACAAAACTTATCGTAAAATTTTATTTTTCCTTACCCACATCAAATCTATACACTAGCACATCTAATACTGCATCTCAAAATACTCGTAAATTTATCAACCCCATTTCGAAATTGAGAAAGATCGAAAATTTCAAATAAAATAAATATTGTAAAGTATAACGATACAGCCACGCACAAGAACGAACGAACGAAATATATAGTCAAAATATAGAGCTGAATTTTGAGCTGTTTGATTTTATTGCCGTGCAAATAGATTTACAAAACGTTGACGAATTTATATGCAAATGTTACAATATTGAAAATGAGATTGTGTCGATTTAGAGAAAATGTACCTGACTTCGCATATGTATTGAGTAATATATTACATTTTTCGACAAAGGGATATATCACAAGAAACGATTAACGCTATTAAAAAAATAATATTTCCCGAATAAATTTTCAAACTTATTCTACTGTATCATATAAACATGAGATATATAAAATAATGTAAACATGAGAGAATTGCATAAATTCTTTAGTATTTCTACTATTTTGTCCATCCTTTGTGTATATATATATAAATAATAGCAAATGTTATCATTAAAAATAAATAAATACGAGCTCGATTTATATTGTACATTTATATATTTCTTTTTTTATGTTGTCATAAACATATTAAAAATAAATAAAATGTAATATTAAAAATAATTTTTCAACAATTATTTAATATTACTAATAAATGTTATCAAATGATTAATATTTGAAAACATTTTTAAATGCCTATTTAAAAAATATTTATACTAACAAACAGATACCAAAATCTAATTTTCTATAACTGAACTTTTTATACAATTTTTGTGGTTTAAATTATTGTTAAACATCTGTGACAATTGTTTTCTAAATTGACTGTGACATAGATTTCAAATTCAAACTTATATTTGCGGTCTTTTCTTATAAAACCTCATCAATTTATATGACAGATATATTATTTTATAATTATTATTTGATTATTCTATAAAATATTTGTGGTCAATTACAAACGCTATTAAACACAATAAAAATATTTTTGTTATACTCTTTTTTTTTAAAAAAAACAAACTTTTAGTTAATGGTCGTTTCTTCCCTTAATACACATTGAATCTTGAAACAATATCTTATTTCGTTCAAGATAGAAGAGTTATGTATATGGAACATCGAGGCATCCGTTACACTTGATTGAATATTACGAGAAGACGAAGTAGCGAACCATGCCATAAAGAATTTACCTCTTGATAGGATATTTTCAGTTTCAAAAAATTAACTTATTAAAATAGAATTATTAATATAACTTCATTTAATATAATTCTGTTTGATGATTTTTTATGCTATTTTTAGTTAATTAAAAATCTCATAAATACACATGCATAAATACATTAATTATCAAATAAATTAATATTATGTTATAAAATAAAATTATAACATTGCTGAAAGATTTTTCTAAACAACAATCATAAACAAATAAGATTAAACGTACCAATTATAAAACATATTTTATCATTTTAATCAGCAATCATGTCCTTTAATTCAACAAAATTTTGATGAAGACTTCACGATAGCGTAAAACCGATAACCGAAATATACGCTCCACAATAATCAAACAAACAACAGACACCCCTCGGTGTCATATCTTCGATCTAATGTTTCTCAAAACACTTTGTAACGAATTAATATTAAAAGACATCTTAACGGGTCACTGGTTTTGTGATGTACAGAATTGATGTCTTCTTTTAATCGAATGAATGTTAAACAAAAAATAGCTATCATTAAAACTAATCTCTAGACCATATAGCTGAAATACTGACAACGACAAATATCATTTATATAACTTAATCTTGTAATTTAAACTACAATTTAAATTTATGCGAGTATATAATTTGATTTAAGAAAATAGAAATTGAAGTTAATTTCATAATAAATTGAAATTTTCAAAAATTATTATTTTTTTCATTTAAGATCGAACTACATCTTTAAAATCATTGATTCAAAATACATTTTAGATAATAAAGAACTTTCATTTATGGGAAATTTTAAGGCAATAAATTAATTAATGCTTTAATAAAAAAATAATATGAATATATAATTTAAATTTCAAATATTTTTTCAATATTAAAAAAATATTTATAGTGTAAAAAATTATAAAACTATTAATGTTATTATTATATACTATATATATATATATATATATATATATATATATATATATATATATATATATATATATATGCATAGATAAATATAAATATACAGATATACACATATATGTAAAAACTACAATAAATCCAATTTTATTATTTGACTAAAACAATGACTAGAAAATCAAGCAAATGATCAACAGGTAAAAGTGTATTGGATTGAATGCACTGCAAGAGCTATGTCGCCTCTTCATTTCATTATCAAATAATAACGGTTGGGGATCCTTTACAGATTTTACGAGGGTTTTGAACTTCTATCAAGTAAAACAAATAGTCTCACCCAACGTTTTAAAGTTGATGATGTAAAAATATAGTTTATATATAATATAATCTCATTTTTATTGAATCAAAAATATTTAATTAAAACATTTTTAAAAACTTTTCTTTGTATCGATGGAATTATATAAAAAAATATAAATGTTAATTTTTAGGTATGTTTAAAAATGTCAATATTACAAATACAATAAAATATATATATATTCTATTTAATTAATAAAACATGAGATCATTTATAAATCAAAATTAATAATAATAGAAAAACGATATTTGCTAGTTAACAATATCGTAAGTTGTGTTAATCTCATGTACAAAAAGTAATTTAGTTCAATAATTATTACAGTTGACAAAATTTAATACTTGCGTTCTAGTAAATTGAATTCGTTAATAACTTGCTTTATTAATAAAACAGTTAAATTTTATAACAAAAGACTTTTCCAAAATAATAAACCTCTATACATTAAATTTATAATTAATACTTTCATGAATAAAAGCGTGACCTAAATACTCTCTTTATACGATTTCAAGACTTATTGATTTTTAAACATGTATATAAATATATATATATATATATATATATATATATTCGTACGTTAAAAATTAAAAAATAACAAAAACGAAGTAGAATAAGATTACTGAAAAATTCTGTAGAATGACAAAATTATAAATAAAAAAATAATTTGAAATTTACGACTCTCTACAAATGAAATAATTTTTGTCGATTCAATTCACAACACCTAACCCATATTTTGAATATGACCTTATATCAAACTTTACCTTTAAATAAAAGGCTGACGTGTTCTCTGACAACTCATACCACTAACTCCTCACTAGTCTCCTTACGCCGAATATTTACATAGCCAAAAGTTCCATCAGTGTGTTTCGTATTCAACAAGGCTGCGATGGTCGCTTGTATGTAGTGAGAGCTGCCATGAATTATGCATGGGTGCAATTTTCGTCTTGAAAACTTTTGCAATATTTTATCAATTTTAAGTTTATTTACGTACAAACTAAAATTTACAACTTTTTGTTGTTATTACATAAGCATAAGCATACAACGATATTCTAATGTTCAAGTTAAAATTAATGGCTAATAAAAGAAACGAAAACTTTTACAGTAATTGAAATCGATATATAAAGCGAACGAAATGCCTTGACCTAAATTTAATTTTTAACATAAAAATGAATATAATAAATATTTTTGTAGCATTATAGCAAAACATCATTTTGATAACAACTTCATGAAAGTAATATATATACATACACACATATATATATATATATATATATATATATATATATATATATATATATATATATATAGAGAGAGAGAGAGAGAGAGAGAGAGAGAGAACCTATGAATATATTCGTTCACATCAGACTTATATGTAGACTCTAATTATAAGTAATATTCATTTCAAATTATATTTTTTCATTTTAGTTATTTATAACACCATTCTTTTCTGTAGATAACTTACATGTTTTCAAAATTTAAATAAATATATATATATATATATATATATGTAGCTGAGGAGAGAACAGTATGTGTTCGTATTGAAGCTATTTACAAATAAAATAATTCTATTTAATGTCGCAAGTAAAAATTGAATTACTTTTTATGGATAATAAAAAAAACAAGCACTATTTGAAATATTCCAATCGAAAAGAAAAAAAAAGAAGGCAACATTTAATACCTATTCAATACTGTTCAGTGAGTTTACAAAGATATAATGGAAGTACCTAAATCAAATCCTGTCAGACTTTATTGAAACTTTTATTGTCGAGAAAGAAATGAATCAATCAAAAGTATTGAAATATGGTCTTGAGAAACTTTTCCGAAAGCACAGCAATATTAAATCCTATAATGTCATAAATTTTGTTTTCAATATCATTTCGTTCGAGAAAACAAGTATGTAGAAAATATAATGCGATTTGTTCTGACATCATCTTTATTCTTAACGATAAAATTCGAAAGTTATTGATTGTCGTTAACATAATTTGTTAAAAAATAAGTGAATTTTCTATACTGATATTAATTCGCTTAAATATATTTTAGCGAAAGCTATTAACTTTACTGTTTTATTATACTAACTATATATACATACATACATACATACATACATACATATATATATATATATATATATATGTGTGTATGTAAATAAGTGTTGTAAAAAACTCACATTTAATATAAGAAAACTTCAACTAAAAAGCTTTTAAATTATATCTTATTTATAGTCAGTTTTTTTATACTTTGAATTTTAAATCAGTTTGAATATTCGTAAATAAATTCCGAATTTGTATAATTATTTATTATTGACAGAATATATAATTAAAATATTTTTATAATATGAAAATATACTTGGTTTTCACACACATATATATAAATATATATATATATATATATATATATATATATATATATATATATATATATATATATAATTATTAAGAACTATTGAAGTCCTTTTCAAAATATATAAATAAAAATAAAATATTTTACAATTTCAACTACGTAAAATCAAATATAAAAATTCAGACAATACCTAACAAAATTGACTTATAATTCGCTTTCTCTATTGAGTTATACAGTTTTATTGTTTTATTCTTTACATTTTTTTTTATTATTTCCTTGAAATGCTAGAAATTTCGTAATAAATCATAATAGAAATTTTATTCCCAACATCCATCTAAACAATAAATCATATCTTGAGTTCTAAAAATAGAGTAACAATATTCTTTGTACAATGTTTCAAAGCAACATAAATATAATATGCCATTAAAACAGATAAAAGCTGTTGTTTGTGTACATACAAAGTGCATTTCAAATTTCGTATGTACTGTTTTTAAAATATATTTAAATTTATCTGTATGTACACTTATTAAACAAGTTTTACAGACATGCTATGAAATTGTATACTCATTTTAGGTACATAAATACATAAATAAATGTGTGACAAATACAAAATGTGTATATGTGCACTTACCAACCATGAATTCAGTTGAACTAAAAGTTCATTCAGAATTTGTTAATGAATGAAAATAAAATTATTTACACAAGATAATTTATTTATAATAAATAAACTATATAACATTTTGACAGATAATTCTTTTAGGATGTATTTTTTTTAAAAAAAATAAAAAGATTAATTGAGTTATACTCGTCTATTTTCAAAATGGATAATAACATGATGACATATTTTTGGTATTATAAAGATATATTATCGACATCTTGCACATTTTTATTATGGAGAGTAAATTGAAAAAAGTTTTATGGCATACGTAGACAAATTACAATTGAGTGAACATGCTAGACATGGTTTACAAAGTTCTAAGCAAGAGATTTTTCTTTAAAAGCTAATTTACATTCTAAAAAAATCTTCCTCAGTTTATAACCTTTCAATTATAAAATCGGTCTAAAACATATTTATTGTATTATCATATAATAAATTACTAAAACACTTCAAATATCATAAACATCAATTGAAAAATATTCTAAAGGTTCAGTTGAATCAGTACGAGATGTGAATTCTATATTAACCAAGTGAAACAAATCAATAAGCTATATTTTTTCTTACAATTTTCTGTTGAAACGTAACGAAAACGATTTATTCTTAAAGCAGTCAGTAATGAATGATGAAAAATGAACAATTTCTGTCAATATAAATGAAAGAAAAAAAACTTGGGAACGAAATATAAAGATATTATTGCAAAACACCACTGCCTTGTGTCTAAAAAAGGCTATAGTTATATATTTGATGAGACCGGAAGAATTTAAAAAATAATTCCTGACAAATCAGATTTTCTTGAAATAAAACTTTAAATGAAGAGTTTTAAAATAAAAATTATAAATTAAAATTGTTTATAAAACATTTCTTTTTATAAATTCAAATGTAATAAAAATATCTAAATTAATTTTTTATATAAATGCAAAAACTAACATTTAAAACTATTAATCTATGTGGTCAATTTTACTGTAGCATTTTGATTTTATAATTATTAATTTATCCATACTTACACAAGTTAAATATATATTCATGAATATGAAATATATTCGTGACTGATGTATGCACATCAATCAATAAATAGATGTGCAGCAACATATAATTTATATTGCAATTTTGTTGCGTAAAGCATATACACAACATTTTTTTTTTGGTAATAATAATATAATAAAAAGAAGTAAACCAAATACTTTCTTTTACGTTACTGACATATATATTTGGAGGATTTTATGAAAACAGAACTATTAAAACAATGTTACTACCTAACGCCCACTGTACAACGTTCAGTATCGTTTAAGTTGAAACAGTAGCATAAACTCAACAAAAATAACATAAAGCAACCTTGTTAAAGCTTTGCCAGTTTATTCCTTTTAAAATACTGTCAAGCAAAGAAAAAGCTCTTTTGCAATTCAAAAGAAAAATGTATGCTAACTACGTCGATTAATAAACATGTGCTTACTTTATGTAAAAATATACATTTCGACCAATTTAAAAATGTTCCTGTGATCACAGAAGCATACTTTTGTTTTGAGAATTTCAATAAAACACAAGCGTTGCTTTGCTAAATTAAAAAAAAGCTAACATATTGTCTGCAATGTTATTAAACGAGAATATGGGAGTGTAAAGAGAACAATTTTTATAGGATTTGTTTTGAATATACTTTTTCTTTGATGATTTCAAATTCTTTGATCGATTAATAAAATACAAATTTTATATATTATTATAGAATATTAATTCGTTTATTATCTTTTCAAAATGTATGAATCAATTATCAAACAACAATCATTCTATAAATAATTAAAATATAACGGAATTAATTAAAGTAAAGTCTTAATTAAATCGGATGTATAATCGGAAACATTAACAAATCAATATATATTCAAATAATAAATTAATACAGAAGATTTTCTTACATTTAAAATTTTCAAGATACTTTAGGTATTTAGAACAAAGAAAACATTAAAGCGAGTCGGAACAATTATTTTTCCAATCTAAAGTTTTATTTTAAATTCGTTAATTTATTTTATGGATAAAGATTTATCTACACAATATATATATATATAATATACACGTGTCCATTTCTTTAGCTATATTTTAATATATTTCGTACATATTTCATATAACCTAATAGAAAAATATAATAAATATTTTAAAAGATAGTTTAAAGAAAACTTTAGTAGTATATTTTCATCTTTGTGGCATGCTTTATTTTTAGTTTGTAAACTATAATACCAGTATAAAAAAGATACAAGAGTATCTGTGTTGGAGAAATAATATAATTTATTTCTCTCAAGACTTCACAATACAGGCTCTTACAAAACTGTTATTGATTTTGAAAGCGTCTGTCTCTTCTGTAATGGTTTCAAGCAATAAAGTTGCTGCACAAATTGTATATATCAGGGTTTTACAATAAATTTCGAATTAAAAAAATAAATAAAAGGAAAATACAACTAACTAAATGTTATAAAACGAGTTCTATCTTTTTGTTATTTTACTAAAAGTTTGTATATCTTAAACGCGTACAAAAGTCTCTTTGTTACAATTTATTTTAAGCTTTACAATTTTTTGAATAGAATATTTTTTGAAACAATATTAACAAATTACAGTATTAATACTTTAGAATAAAATTAATTCCATTTTAAAATAAAGAACTTTTACAAATTGTTGATTAATATTTTACTTGTCTCTATTTATTATTCTTTCTCTTCAAAAATACTGACAATATTTTTTTGTTTAAAACATTTGTTTAAAAAATATTTATTATCTAGTAAAAAAATCATATATACACAAAATATTTCAATTAAAAATGAATAATAAATTATTACTTTTTTTTACTGGAAAACTATTCTTACAATACTTAAAATATTTCTTTGTCGGCTTTAAATAATATTAATTATTTAAACCAAAATATTTAACATACATTATAAATACGTGTATATGTATAATACTTTCATAAATTATAATTATATAAATTATACAACACTAATACTTCAACAAATATATAAAATATTATTTTGCTACTGTGAAAAATTCATGTTAATACAAATGAATCACTATTCTCCAAACTTCACAATATTGTAAAAGTGTCCAATAGACATTTACTGTTCACTTGATTTACTTAAAAGCTGATATGCATTTCAATAGTCACTCCATTATCAACATAACACCGTATTATATAGGATTTTCCAATACGAATGTCAGAATTTTAAAAGCTAGTAGCAGCCATATTTGATTTTTTTTAAGGTCATTTTAACTTAGTACAGTTTGGCAAACTGTCATAAAACGTTGAACACTTCAACAATGCTTAGAAATTGTAAAAACTTCAATAGACTTATTGAAACAAAAGTTTAATGAATCCATTATTTCATGAAATAGACCCATCAATTGGCCATCAAGATCATGTGATCTAACTCCATTGGATTTTTTTCTGTGGGGTTATGTGAAATCATTAATTTATGCTGATAAACCACAAACAACAAAAGTATTAAAAATAAACATTGAAAGTGTAATTCATGAAATTGGACCACAATTATGTGAAAAACTAACTAAAAATTGGACTAAACAAATGCACTACGTCAAAAGCAAAATCGTGGTGGTCATATGAGTGAAATTGTGTTCCATAATTAATGCCATAGAATACGCTTAAAAATAAATAAATAACTAATTAATTGAATACTTTTTGTTTTATTTCCATTTAAACTTCTGAAGAGCTTATTGGAAAACCCTATAAAATATTAGAATTTATAATGCAGTATTCTCTCTACGATGAAATGGCCATTGAAATACGCATCCGCTTTTAGACAAATAAAGTGAACAATAAGTGAGTATTGGACACTTATATAAAATATTAGAACTTTTGGAGTAAAGGAAGTGATTCACTATGTAAATACCAAATATTATTTTAGAAATTATTCAAATTCGTTTTCAGTTAAAAAATAATATTAAAGATTTAACTTTAGCAATAAACTTATCATTAATTCATTATATAATCATCAAATGTATTTAGCACTTTATGCATTCCCTCCCTATAATATATATATATATATATATATATATATATATATATATATATATATATATATATATATATATGTATGTATATATGTGTACGTACACAAAAAAATGTCAATTTTAATTATCAATATTTATAAGCCCTTGCCGACAAAAATAATACAATACAAGAACTGAATACGATAAAAAATATCAATTTTCAAATAAAAATAAAACATGTGGCTCCTAAATGAGAGAGAATGGAATCATTGAAGAGTAAATTTTCAAGAAGAAACTAAATATTAACACACACATTCATTTTCTCTCTCTTTTATCATCTCTCTTTCACTTACACACATACATACACAAATATATATATATATATATATATATATATATATATATATATATATATATATATATATATATATATATATATATAGAAAACATAAATTTCTTATACATGTTAAGCGAAACAAGATATGTTTACCAATTGTTACAAAGAGATAAAAATACTTATGTGATGATATCAGCAAAATGTATTATTCTGTTTAACTTGTAAAATAAATATATAATAAATAGGAGATTTACGAAACAATACGATTACGAACAAATATATTTTAAAATATAAGCACATGCATGTACGTTTATTTATTTACCTTATATATATATATATATATATATATATATATATATATATACAAAACAACAAAAGTTGATTTAAATAAATAACTTAGGTAACTAACGTTAAAAAACGTATAAGAAAAAAAAATTTAAACACACACACACAAATATATATATTCCATGTACCTTAAATTGATAACAATATTCTATGTACTTAACGATTGAATAAAACTAGTATACTTATTAATCTACATTACTAATCATTTAGTATGAGGAGGTTCATATATATATTAATGGGATTTTCAAGTTAGAAAAATTAAATGGTAATTTTTTTAATATTGTATAAGAAATGAATTAATATGTTTAAAACATTTTTTTAAAAATAATAAAAATGAAATATTTATTTAAAAATTAATTTTAGTGATTATCATGCAAAAAATTGGTAAAAAACAAGATAAAGCTATAGAAACCAAGTAGTTAGAACGAAATAAAAAATAAATTATGTTGAAACAACAAATTTATCAAATATAAGATGTACAAACGATACAAAATTACAATAAAACCGTTCAAATGATTTATATATTAAACTGTTTCCAATAATAATTTAATTAAAATCTTTATTGTATGTATTTCTTTACGAATTGAATCTTTTCGTCGTGAATTGTTTTTTAGTAATTAAATAACGATCAAATTGGAGCATCTACATTGAAAAGTAAATACTGAATATCCGAAAACGTTAAAGCTATAATTATAAAGATATTTTATTAAGTAATAAAAAATAATTAAAAACATTTAATTCTAATTCAATTACATCAATGTATTTTATATATTCGTATAATACATACGTATACATTTAAATATCAATTTATAACAAAAAATAATAATTATTTTTACATCTACTTAATTAAAGTCAATAAAATTAATTATACTTTTAAATTCATTTTTAATTAGACTATATCATTATATATATACACACACACACATACATATATATATATATATATATATATATATATATATATATATATATATATATATATGATAGTCAGTGATTATAGTTAATTTAAGTAAAATAAAAGTACTTTACATCAACGTCAATAGAAAATAACAACTTGTCATGTTTGAATCAATAAATTCATGAATAAATAAATACAGTTAATTATGAGAGTAATTATAGCTTATAAAATAATAAGTTACAGTCGATAATAATAGACGATATTTTTAAACTTCGTTCATATACTTCAGTTCGCATGTTTTAAAAAAAAATGTATATAATTATTATAATATTATTAGTAAAATAAATCGAAGTGAATATAGTTAGATCATTATTTATGAATAATGGAGAAGATATTCCACTATAATTACAAATAAAAATTTGTTTAAGAGAATGTATGAACTATATTTTATGTTATGAAGTGAGTAGTTAAATATATTTATAAAAGTATTATAAAAATCTTAGTATAACATTTAAGAATGCATTCAATTCATTTTACATCCTATGCAAAAGGTAGCATTTCTTGTAAATTACTCATACACGTCGAACTTTTTACAATGATAATAAATTTTACCGGCTATGAAAGAAAACCGCTCTCCCTTAAGTCATGAACTTTAATTTTATGTTATACTATAACGTACAGATGTCACGTTTTTTCAATCGAAAAAATATGACAACATAGTTATCATTTTAAATCTTTATTTATAAAACGATTCTAAAACAAACAATCCTCGAAATTAAACGAACAAAAATAAATTCAAATATAATTTTATTCATCTCTGCATATTTTTTATTCGAATCAATAACCATTAATATTTTAATTAATTAATTCTATTTTTCATGAATTACTTAAATCATTATAAAATTCAAACGATTACGAATAAAAGTGAAAAAATAAATTAATTTGACTTATTGATAATTAATATACTTTTTTTAAAAAAAGAGAACGAAGTAAATAAAAAATATTAAATATTCTATCTTAAAATAAAAATGAAATTCATTTCTTATTAAGATAGAATAATAATAGTATCGTACACAGATTAAACAATCTGTATTGTTTAATATTATAAGCTTTTATGATACAAAAGAAGTAGATTAAAGTAACAAAATAAACAATATAAGAAAAATAATAACGACGAGAATATTTGATGAGATTTTTACGTAAATGTGTAATATAGTGGTGATACAGCTCGCTTTTATATACTTACCACTTTATTGCAAAATGTTATTCGTTTTACAAAATAATAAAGAAAATATAAATTACAAAGAGAAACAATTTTGGTACGAAGCTTTTAAAAAATAAATCTGATATATAAATATTCCAGGGTTGAAAGTATAACAAAGGCAATGTTCAGACGACG
>CP092090.1:12735444-12880444 GCA_029203775.1 Neoneuromus ignobilis
ATAATATGTGTTTTATGAAATAATAAACTAAGGGTATTAAATTATTCAGTATGAAAGATTCTTTGATAATTTAAAATATGAAACTTAATATTTTCCATAGTTGTAATGTTTTACATAAAAAGTGTTTATGAAACAAAATTTACTTTTATTCTTAAATATTTTGAGAATACGTATTTTTTTATTTTCCGATTTCAAATATCAAATATAAAATATTATTCAAGAAATTATAGTCAAAAATCAAGAATATTCGTAAAAATTTTTTAGAATCTTTTTACAAAAAATATAGAAAATGTTGCATTTTAAAAAGCATAGAGAATAATAAAAAGATAATGTAAAAATTAGAACCAGTTGAAAATGTAACTAATAATTAAAATGTTCCAGGACTACTTCAAATTTTCAACTAACAGTAAGCATATTTAATATCGCTACTAAATATATTTTTGATAAAATGACAAAAAATGTTATAAAAATACGAGACTTTTCGAGATAAAAAAAAACTGTTACAATCTATAGGAAAAATGGAAAAATAATTTAAATAAATAAAATCCAAAATCGTAATAAATTACAGGAAATATACTTTATTTTCCAAATTTTTTTTTCTAGGAATCTATATTTCTTTTCATTATAATTAATTTCGTAGTATTTAACATAACCGTTTTAGTCTACAAAAAAGTTAAAAAAATAAACCGGCTATACTATTTCTAATTTATTGTAGAAAAACACAACAATATCATATTATAATGCACATATGCATAATTAGCTTTATATGAACGATAATTTACGATGCAATAAAAAACGTAGTGATGAAATTTGCAAAATACATTCGTCAAATGGAACAATTATTACTATCCCTTTATAAGTCCTGAACTACAAGAAATGCAGATTTTAACACAAGACGAATGCAACAAAAATAAAAGAAATGCATTCCCCCACCGCATTGGCTGCCGTACAGCTACTTGAAAACCATTATTCAATTCAAATAATCTCCATACTGGTTTTGTTTGTTCAAAGACAATGGTCACAACGACGTTTGATTTATATAAAACATTTTAATGCTTGACATAATGTCTATATGATTTGTAGCTAACCGATCGATGCAATGGCTGCAATATAAATCAAAGAAGCCTCCATAGTTGAATGTTCAGACCTACCTACAAGAAAGAACCATGCAACAAAACGACATCGACAATTCTGCAAGTCAACAGAGCGCGTCGAATAAATGTCCCATGTACGTCGTTTGTTTAATGCCACTGAGAACATGGAATTGACATGATTATTTTAAATGAATCAAGGTCATTCGAAATGATTTATAGCTGTCATTAGAAATTCAAAGATCATAGACGTCATAGGACACCTTTAACAGATATTTTTATTTTATCATCCTAATATAGAAACAATTCAATTATGCCAAGTCCAAAGTTTACGTAGGTAATTTTATAACATAAACGTTGAATCAATTACAATAAGAATTACAAAACAAATATAACACTAACTTTTGACATTTTTATTTTATTTTACAATTTAAATACTGGTTCGGATATTATTATTAATTGAAATATTTATATTTTCAATCTATTCGTATTAAAAAATGAACTACATACATATCTATGTTTTAATTTATTAAATAAAAAATAATATAAAACTCAATATATTTAAGTACTTTTTATTGAATAACGTGAAAAATTATAATAAAAAAAACTTGAAAAATTCTCAACTTAGGATATATTGTAAATATTACTAATATAAAAACATACGTATCATATATACATATTACGTTTCATTTAAATGATATCAGTATAATATAATTACTAATACAAATAACTCGTTTTATAACAACTCATTATTTTAAAACACTACTATGGAATAATATAAAATACATAATTTATAAAACGAACTTTTAAAAATTAATAAAAATACTAGATTCCAATTATAATAAATGAAATCCTTGACCTATAAATAACTAAATACCTTAGATAAGTATTTATAATCCATAAACAACATTTTTATGATATCGATCTTAAAACAGTACACGAACGAAATAATATATACTTAATGATTTCACTGATTAAATAAAATATTTTTATGCACTTACATGTTTGTTAAAACGATAAAAAGAACACAAATACATGCAATTATTTTTAAACATTTACAATTATATCCAAAAGAAAATTAATTACAAACGTTTAGATCATTTCTTATATTTATTTTTTTTAAAAAAGAAATAAACACTGCTATTGAAATTTAGAAAGTAGTCTGGAGTCAAATATTAGACAGAAAAATTATAAAAAATATTACAGATCTAATAAATTAATAAAATAATTTCCTAATATCAAAGAAATAATTAAAAAAATTAGAAAAAATTGAAACCCCATTTCTTTAATAAATTATTTATACATAAACAAGCATACTCAGAACTATTTTTTTTTTAAAAAAAAAACATTCATTTAATTATTTAGTAACTTATGAAGCGATAATTACTTAATCAATGACAGTAACATTTTGAATAATATAATAATTAAACCTTTTCAACTTTTAAATCTTCGTGCAAAAAATACATATTATTTTTTGGAAGACACGTATCTTTTCTCATATAGCTCTACATAAAGCTCTTTTATACAAACGATAACAATATTTAAAAAATAATAAACTTTCCACGGTAAAACTATTAAGAATCTAATTTAATATTTACACATTAATAACTAATTATGTTAATAAGTAACTGCATTAAAATTTTAATTGAATGCTTCAAATAACTTAAAATAGATTGTTCAAAAACCTTTAAAACACTCAAACATAATTGAATAAAAACATATTATGAAATAGATACGGTTTGTTAACCAGCATTTCATACATAATTATTAAAAGAGGCATTTATTTTTTTAAAAAACAATGGTCATTTACTCTTCAAACTTTTCTATAATAAATATATCTTATAATCTACTAGTATTTCATAGCTATTTTTAAAAACTGACAAATATGATCATATAATTATAAAAAATGCTTCTAGTTTACTCTAATCGCAACTTTAGAGGTAGAGGAAAATATATTTTTGTTATAAAACCATAAAAATATAATGTTCATTATATATATATATATATATATATATATATATATATATATATCTGATTTAATTTTTAGTATTCGATGAGCCATATAATAGTATCCATCTACAAGTATATTCACAGCCTTGAGGCAGATATAAAACAATGAGAAAATTTACTAGCAGAAATTAATTTCAATCATTTAACATCGATATATCGAGAGTTTGTTTCATTTATAATAACTCAATGTTGGCCAATTAAGGTCAAAAACACACGTAAACACAACTTTTAAATTCTCAATTTCAACATTTCCAATTACCGTTTTGATGGTAAGCGAGACCCTTCTTTCCGATTCTGAAATTGTAAATTTATGTTACTGGAGGGTATATATGAAACGAAACGAAATTATGCCCGGAATATTAGAAAACTTTATAAATAAATCACAAGTTGGAGTAACAAGAATTCATTCAAATATATCATAGTGAAGGAAGCAAAGAGGAAACAGGGATGATGCTCGTGCGGCAAGAGTACTGAGGAATGAGGAATGAGAGAAAGCAACAGAGCCAATCTCTTTTAATCTACATCATATGAATCTCAGAGGTCCACTTCCAAGGAAAAAGAAAGCATTTTCGTACAAATGAAACATATTCCTTAGAGAAGTAAAACAATATTAATTATGTATTACTATTCCTTATTTATAACATCTAACGTCATAAACGATATAAATTTCTATATACTATGTGCACATAAATTTATTATAAAATTACAGTAATATGACACCATTATTTATCATATACATTACCCTTATATGCATATTCATATATATATATATATATATATATATATATATATATATATATATATATATATATATATATATAATATTTGTATGTATAAATTAGAAACATTATAGACATAAAATCGAATTCTGGTTAAATTCAATTTTTATTATGTACTTAAAAAGTTGTTAAATTACTATAAAACAACATTTATATAAAAAGAGATAAAATAATGACAGTCAAACTATACAAAAACGCCGAATAATAATGAGAAAAATATTTATTCTGTAGTTTGTAAATATTATTGGCTTAATTTAATTATGAATGGTTTTTCAAAACTACTTTTAATACTTGATATAAAAACTATGTATATATACAATTATTATTGAATTATTTGAGTATAAAATACACATATTTATATATATAATTTACCTAATATTAATTTACTATTCAACTATTTCTTTGCATGTACTTTTAATGTATTAATAATTTATCTAAAATAGTTTTAGCCTCTATTCTATTTACTTTAGAAGTTTGAAAATGTAAAATAAATTATATATTAAAATAAATACATTAATTTTTTGCTCAAAATGATATAATTAATATTTCTTCATGTGTAATAATTTTTTATATATTCGTGTTACTAATAAAAATTTTAATATTAACATACAAAAAGAATGAAATATTTAAAACGAATTTTAATTTCAAGCAGTTCTAAATAATAAAGTTAACATATATGAACTTCATGAAAATACTTCATATTTTTTTCGAAAAATACACTTATAAACAAGCACTCAACTTTTAATGTAATATCCTTCTTAACTTAAATATCAAACATAAACATCGCTCTAACATGCAAAGTATAATTACTCCTTCCATGAATCCTTAAGTGCAATTTTAGTGTTTTGCGGTGTCGGCATAAATATATTACTGACGTAAGTATACATTACAGGAAAAAGCACTATCACTATTACCTGTTCAAAAACTAAATACATCCGCAATAAACACTAATACTGATTTATATTAATAATTTAGAATTATGATATATTTTATATGAAAAAAACTGTCTTTAATAAGTAAGAGCATATAAGAAACTAACTATATAAACATAAACATAATATGGATTTATATTACCGACTAAGATAAGGAACAATATATTAATTTAATTGATACGTTAATCATTTTTAAAACAAACATGAAACAAAACGATATTTAAAAGATATTTAAATTTTGAATTTTAGTTATTACCTCCAATTTTTATAAAACTATAAGATATGAAATTAAAACTAAGTATTTAAATGTATATATATATATATATATATATATATATATATATATATATATATATATATATATTATATAATCGTTTAATTCTTATTAATTTTCAAATACTAATCACATAACATAGACTTTTTCAATTCCAAAACTAAGCAATAATTTTATACAAGTACGTTATATAAGATTCAAATTCTTAATACGTTATAAATCTTCCTATCTAGTTTACTATAAATAACATTTTTGAAAAGAATACAAATTTTGACAAACACCCTTCTTAAATAATTGCTTAAATAAAGTTACATAAATAAGTTCACAATTTGTCTACATTTTTGATCGTCATAATTATATATTATTACACATATTTATTTTAAACCACATACGAAATTATTTATATAATGAATGTTACATATGAGGAATTTATGTAATTCTGAATTTTTTCATCTTAACAAAACATATTAAATTAATAAATTTTATGAAAATTTCAATAACTTTTTGAAAATGATGAATTTTATTAGTATTACAATAGTATGTAATCGTTTAAAACCCAATACTATGATTAATTGGATTATTTCATTTCATTCAAACTAATTGTCATTAATTAAGAACCAATATATATTAAGATCAACAATTTGAATTACGATGTAAATGAAAAATAAACAATTATTATAAATACACTTACCTTATAAAAATAATTTCTCAAATCTCGTTACCAATAACACATCTAGAAAGAATAGAAATATCTTGAATTAAATGGTATTATTAATTTTAAAATATTTAAAATAAGAAATATATTTACAAATAATGTACAATTTTTTAAATTTCGTATACTACCTAGGTAAAAACACTGAACGACAACACAAATTATATAAAATAATTCACATATATACATTTACTTTTTCACTTTTTGTAAATTATATTAAATTACACACTAGAGACATTAATATGCATTACCTGTCAAGTGGTGGATGGTATACATGTGCCGATGTCAAAATAAAGTTTAGGTTAGATTGGAAATAGTTATTTTACACATAAAATAAATAATTACTGGCATATAATAAGTACTTAATTGATACAAAGTGATTAAATGTCCATAATATTTCGCTGTAATTAAAAAACTATTTTATAACACAAAAAAACTTAAACAGTATGAAATAAAATATTATAATTCTTTAATATCTTGCTCCTACATTCACATCAAAGTTCTGTTTGAAGCGTACTTTCAAATATCCCTACTTTTAAATTTAATTGTAAATAAACTACTTTTGCAACATTCATATCATTTGTGTGTGTATGCATATGTACGATGTGTATATATATAAATATATATATATATGCTGTGTTTGTATGCTCACAAATTAACTAAATCCTTAAGAATATAAACTATTTAAGATAATTCATTTGGTAAAATAAAAAATATAATTGATTTAAATGAAAAATATATCAATATATCATGTTAGGCCATTTTATATAATTTAAATATTTACACATACTGAATATTTTATAAAAAATGATGTATTTATTTCAATATCTCCATAATACTGGTCACTACCAATAAAATATTTGCATCTGAAAGTCATTTTAATAAAATAATATATTAAAAAATCTATAGGTAATTTATTAGAAGTTTTCATTGAAAAGGAATCAAAATACAATTGACTAATAAAAACATTTAATTTTTACTATTGCAATTTTATATTTGTTTGCCATTATTTTAAATTAAGTTTCTCATATGCAGGTAAAAATATCACATCACCATTTGACAAAACTTTTTTTAAAGCTGGATCCTTCTTTAGATTGTTTTGATCCAACAGTTCAGTATACCTGAAATATTTATTTCTAAATAAATATTATATATATATATACACACACACACACTTACCCTTGATCGTATAAAATACAATATGGCAATGAAAGACATCTAATAAAACTCCATATATCATTAAATGACCATTTTTCTAATGGTTGTATTCTTTTAACCTTACAAATTAATTCTTCAGTATTTTTAGGACACTGACCAGCATAAAACAAAATATGATCTTTCATTGTATCATCCATACCATCAGAAATTTGCAAACAAGCTAATTGTAAATTGTACCTAAAATAAAGATCCTTACAAATATTTATATATTAAATAATATATTAACATATATTTTTTAAAAAATACCTCTTTGTTGTTTCTAAAATAAATTCTTGTAGCTCTTGTACTAAATTACCTTTTGTCAAATAAACAGCTTTTATAGTCATATCAATATGATTCTTTGTTAATATGGCATAATATAGGTGTAATAATGCTGTTGACATTATTTGACCATCAAACCAAATTTTAATTTTTGACACATCTTGTGAACTAAAAATTTATATAACTAAATTAAAAACAGAAGAACAGAAAGTTTATTTGAAAACCACAATGGTATATTCAAATTTAATACAAATATGATATTATTATTGAAGTAATTACCTCTCTATTATTGATTCCATCGTTTTTAATGTTTCTTTAAGTGGTGGAATATTTCTTAAGTTTTCTTCGCAAATAATTTTTGTATATGAATGATTTAATGGTTGACAATCATAATTTATAATATATCTCTCAAATTCTGTTGTTAATTTTTCATACACATCAGTTAATAAATTATCATCTAATGATTCTAAAGTTAATTTTACTTTATAATAACTGCAAGTATTTTAAAATTTCAAAGTTAACAAATATAGAAATGAAAAAATGTGTTTATATATATATATATATATATATATATATATATATATATATATATATATATATATATATATATATATATATATACATACATACATATATATGATTTTAAGATATTTCAGTAATATTATTAAAAATAAGAATTATTCATTTCTTACACCTGTGTTGTAGTAATGGATATGATCCAAAAGTGATGGCAGGATAATTTTTTACATAAGTATTAAGTGTATTAACAATTATTATTTCTGGAACATTTAAATGAACAGATTTTAAATAAAATTTTTCATTTGAAACTCCCATCAGTTCTTCAGCAACTGCACAAAATGATTTTTTGACTAATTTCACTATACCAGGAAACATAAAAATATTCTTTACATATACAACTGGAAAATGAAGTCTTTGTTGTGTGTTTTTATCAACAATAAACTTCAATTTTGATGAAAGAGGAACCTAAAATGTATATATTTTAGTTACTAAAATAATAAATTAATTCATTTTTTAAAAACTTTTACAATTGATATCTTACATGTGCTAGTTTCATTCCTGGCATATTTAAATCGGTAGTTTTATAAAAATTACAACAAATATTTATTAAGTCTGGATGATAATGTAAAGGTTCACCTAAGGCACAGCTAACAGCTAAAATACAATATATTTAGTATTATAAATAAAATAACTCGTGTAAATATTTATACATACATACATACATACATATATATATATATATATATATATATATATATATATATATATATATATATATACCCATATGTTGCATTTAAATTGTATGTTAAAAAGTGCAGTATATATAAATTATCAAATGGGATAAAATATAAAAACAAAATAATACACCTTCATACGTAACATCATCATGTGTAGGGCCAATTCCACCTGTAGTTATAACAAAATTAAATAAATTTGAAAATTTTTTTACTTCTTCACAAATAGAGTCAATATCATCTCTAACAACCGTTACCTAAAATAATACATATCTCAACATGAAGTTCTGACATAGTTTAAATTAACAATGTACATATTCACAAAATATTTCAAATTTAATTGACACATACAACAGATTTATAGTAAAAAAAACTATAAATAATAAAACAAGAAGTTGATTAATATATAATTAATAATAACCTGAACAAGTTTAATTCCCATTTTGTATAATTCTTTTGCAATAAAATGAGAATTTTCATCGCGTACTTGTCCTTTAAGTATTTCATCACCTATAACTAAATTTAATTTTGAAATTTCAGGAATATTCGTTGAATAAAGTGAATTCTAACCTATAATTCCAGCAGTTCTCATGTTACTTCTTGACAAAAATCTAACAAATTTATTCCAATACATATATTTCATAAACTGTGATCTATTAAATTGTGTACCAAGAAAACATTTTAATGTAAACATAAGAAAATAAATAAATACCAGTTTTTTGACATTAACGAGTAACCTTCACTCTATATGGCCAATTATCAAGTTATTTTAGTGTATTGTAGATGTCTCTGCTATAGAGATCTTAAATAATTCTACTATTAAATTTCTATAGTACTAGCAGAGACATCTATTGTTCATAATTCACTTCAAAATTATATTTTTCAAAATAAATAAATAAAATATATTTTTAGTAATTTAATGATCATTATAGTTGATAATCTTAAAATTTTATTCTACACTTTAACAAACGCGCAAGAAAATATTTTTTTTTAATTATCTCTCGATTCACTGTAATATCTACTGCACATCGTTCGAAATATCACTATTTGCATATTCTTCTATAACCAACTTCGGCACTAAAGTTATTAGAAAAATAATTTAAATGTCGAAATCAAACGAGAACACATCATACCTAATAGTCAATAGGGAAATAAATTAGAAAAAAAATATTGTTTTGAATTTTTCTCAATTCGTTGTGAAAATAATAATTTATGAACGATTTATTTTTCTTATAATGTGATTTTTTTATTTATTATATATATATATATATATATATATATATATATATATATATATATATATATATATAATGATATATATGAATAAAACAAATTACTGATTATCGATTTATAATCGATTATCGATTTATTTTGCCTTAAATTTTCTTGTATATGAAAAACTCATTTTTATAATTAAATCAATATATGTGTGTTAAATCATATATGTATATATATAATTTGTATACTATCCGCCTTTTTGTATATATATATATATATATATAAATATATATATATATATATATATGTATGTATATATACATAATATGAGTATGTTAATGATTAATAAGGATAAAAACTCAGTTTACATAAAAAAAGTTTATTTTATAAAAGGACACTTTATAATACTTAATTATAGCTCCTTAACCCGTGCAATACTAATGTGTTCTTAAATTATTACATTTGAATAAAAACACGATATTTATTAGTATATGTTGTTTTATTAATATCACATCTTAAATATTTCTATACATTGAAAAATACAATGATGTGAAACAATAACAATTTTGAGTCACACTGGCTAAGGAGACATTCATTTACAAATTATTTACCTTACTTATATAAAGGATAAATAATAATAATAATATTAATATTAATAAAAACTATAATGATATTGAACATTGTTAAAATGTACATATGAAAAGCCTATGTTCAAGAAGGAGAAATGAATGAGTTTATATATATATATATATATATATATATATATATATATATATATATATATATATATATATATATAAATGTATATGTAAACGAAATTAATATTGCAAACCGATTGTATTTCTTCTTGTCAAACAAGTTAGGCTTTCTTGCAATGGACAATATCTCAAGTAATTTATAAATTATATAGTAGTGTTGACATTTTTTTTTTGTTTGATCTAATATAAAAATATGACATATCAAAATTCTAAGTACAATATTTGAGTAAAGATTATTCAGTCATATTTGATAAAAAAAATGAGTATACATAGACATCACTTTGAATAGAACATTATTGCACTGTATGCATTTTTTATAACACATACACTTATATTGAGTTTTATAAAACATATAATTTTGTAGAAATAAATTTATAAATATAATGTTATAAAAACTTGGTCACAAAGGCACAATAATATATACCTAATAAGTCTTATATATTTCTTAACACATTTTGGCACCCGAACAAAAACTTTAGGTTTTTAAGCATTGTGATATGATTAAATGTCTGTTAAGTGCAATTGTCTATATGTCACTTGCACTCTCATAATCACCAATTGAGCACCGTACAACTTATCTAATAAGTGCTTCTTCATCTTCTTCTGCTTGCAGCTGCCGCAATCATTTGTCTGATCATTGGTTCTGGACTACATACTTTAGGTTCACATTTCATTTGACCGTCTCCTCCACACCTGAAATAAAATATTTATTTGTGAAACAAATTCGCAAAACTATATAAACGCTTATCGCATGAACAATAAATATAGAAATAGATTTTTTTTTCAAAATGTACTTACGTGCAATGTAAACATGGACCAGATGCCGATTTAACGAATTCTCCAACTCTATAAGCGTGTCCTTGAATTTGACATCCTTGACGTTTTGCAGCTCCTTTGTATGCATGTGATAAGAAATGAGGAGGCAAAGTAGTAGTTGTCGTAGTGGTTGTAGTCGTCATATTTAAAACAGTAGCCATTGATACTGGACATTCATAGCGAGGACAACAGAATCCATGAATAGGTTCTTCGTGACATCCAGGAATTGGAGGTGGACAACTTTGTTGAAGGCAAATAATATCACTTCGGAAGCAGAAACAGAAATCACATGGATCATCACGTGGAATTTGTTGTGCAGAAACATATACTTTTCCTCCGTATCGACAAGTTCCTGGACCAAATGCCGTTTGATCTTCTTCATCATAATCTTCATTTTCTTCATGACTTCCATGTAATGTTTCTGGGTGTTGTGTTGGTACGTGTTCACGGTCTTCATCAACGGGATACATTTGTTCATGCACATCTGGTTTGAAATGTTCTGGATGAGTTTCTTTTTCAGGAATTATTGGCGATGGTGATGCAGTTGAATGAGAATCATATATCTTTTCAGTAGAGACATCTAGAGGAATACCAGACGTAGATGATGGAGAATGATACACTACTGAAGAATGAGTTGAATGTTCTAAATGTTCATCCTCTTCATGGACAACCGGCTCTTTTTCCGGATGTTCCGATGATGCAATTACATCTTGAGCTTTAGTTGTTACATCATGTTCTACAGATTCAGTACTAATTTCATCATGTGTATATTTAGGTGATGTGGTTAACTCTTCTTCTGGATGTTCCGGTGCATTTGTTTCTGATATAGTTTTTTGCGTTGTGATATCATGTTTATCACTAACATCCTCTACTTCTGGTTTTTGTTCTGCATCAGTATGACCAGAATATTCAACATGAACAATAGATTCTGTAGTATGATGCGGTTCAACTGAAGGTTCTATTTTATCTGTATCTGTTAAAACGTGATCTTTAGAATCATCTTCTGCTTCTACTGCTTCAGTTATAATATGTGTTGTTTCTACGTGAGTAGATACGGTGGGAGTAACTTTATCTACAGATTCATCATGCTCAGGAGCAAATGTCGATGTTTCATGATGAGCGACATAGTCGTGAATTGTTACGGCATCGGCATCTGACATTTTTTCAGTTGTTACATTTATCTCAGGTTGTTCAGAAGATTCATCTTCATGTTGCGAATCATCATGTTCCACTGGTAATTTCTCATCAGTTTCTATTACATGAGGTTTAGTTGTTGACGAATGTGGAGTAGCATCTTCATGACTAACGGGTTTACTTTCTTTAATTTCATTTTCATCTAGAAGTTGTTCTGCAATCGTTACTTTTTCATCTAGAGATGGTACTGTAGTATATTCATGATGATGGATTTCCTCATCGGGTTTAATATGCGAGTCTACTTCAGGGATTTCATCTTTGCTAGGTGTAGAAGTAGACGTTTCCTCTTTTTGATCATGTTCCGATATAATTGCTTCCTCAGTTAAATGTTCTTGTGGATATTTATCCAAGTCATGAGTAGATTCACTGACATCATCAACAACTTCATCGTGTTCGGCTTCAACACCCGTTTCTGATGGAATTTCAACATGTTGTTCTACATCATCTTCAGGCTCTTCGACAAATTTATCAGTAACTGTTTCGTCCTCTGGCTTTGTATCATGCACAGTTGATTCAGTTGTATGTTTATCATCATCAATGTGAACGTGTTGAGTAGTATGTGTTTCATCCAAACCAACTGTAGATGTATGTTCAACATGAACTTCTTCTGTGGGTTTTTCACTTAAATCTACTCCATGTTCTTCAACTTCGCTCTCAATTGTTTTTTCTGTACTAAAAACATCTGGGTGTACGCTTTCTTTTTCTGTCGTACTTTCTTTTTCATGTGTACTTTTATCGGGAATATCCAATTCTATATCGCTAGATGTATCATTCAATATTTCATTTTCAATTGGTTGAACTGTAGGAATAATTTCAATTTTTTCTGTTAGATGTTCTTCTTTATGATCTTCATCTTTAACTCCAGATGCTAAAGTTATACCTGATTCCGTTGAAGAGTCGACAATTTCAACAGCCGGTTGTGTATCTGGTACTATTGGATGACTTTCTTGTTCATGAACTTTATGATCGACGTATGTTTCATCTTCTGCAGTACTTTTTTGAATAACTTCTGGTGTTGTAGATTCTTCTTCAGGTATATGTTCTACATGAATTTCACCCTTTTCAGTTGTATATGCGCCAGCTTCATGATCCTTTTCTGGTGTTATGGCATGAGAATCTGTAATTTCTGAATCCGGTTTTTCGTCATGAACTTTTTCAGGTTCTTGAATGTGCTCTGATGGCTGTGGCGTTTCGACTTTAGATCCTTCAATAGGCCCTTCAGTGACTATTTTGTGAATAGGTTCTTCTGATTCGCTTTCTGATGTAAAATGTTCAGGATAAGAAGTAGTAGGCACGTATTGATGATCTAACTTTTCATCTGAATACACAGTTGTTAATTTTTCATCATGTGTTACATCTGGTACATGTTCTGGTAAGTGTTCTTCAGGTTTACTTTCAATATCTTGATCAGAGTGAATGAGTATTTCGTTTTCTTCTTCATCGGGACGATCATGTTCAGGTAACGTTTTATGAGTTGTGTATTCGTCATGTTCTTGTGCAGTTTCATCTTCTGCTTGCTCATGAACTGGTTTTGATGTGCTGTGTTCGTGATCTATTGTTTCATGAATTTCAGGTTTTTCGGATTCATCCTCATCTGGTAATATAATATGTTCTTCCGTTGAACTTTCTTCCCGAATTCCTGCTGTGGTGTGTTCTACAGGACTCTCTTCTTTCTCGACTTCATGTTCAACAGCTTCTACTTTATGATGTTCTGTTGCAGTTTCTTCTACGACATTTTGTGTTACATGTTCTTCGCCTACAGCTTCATGTGATTCAGTTTTTTCAATACCTTCTTCAGTTGATGGTTCTTTATGATATTCTGTTGAGCTTTCTCCTGTAATATCCTTTATGATATGTTCACCTTCAGTTATTTCTGGGATATTTACTTCTTGTTCATCGTGTGTTATTTTATGATGTTCTGTCACAATTTCTTGTTCAACTTCTTCTTTAATTGGCTCATGAACTTCTGTTTCTTGAGGTTCGTGTTCACTTGGAATAATTTTATGATGTTCTGTTGTAGATTCTTCTGTAAAATCTGGTTTTTTCGTTTCATAGTATTCGGTTGAAATTTCTGGCTTTTCAGAAGATTTTTCACTCGATGTTTCTTGTTCTTCATGTACATCATGTGGAATATATCCTTCTGTACTTGCTCCACTTTCAACTGTGCCTGATTTAACTGTAGCTTCTTCATGCGCATGAGTTGTTTCATCATCTAAACCAGTTGCTGTTACAGTTGTTTTTTCATGGAAATGATCTTCAGATAATGGTTTTACTGTTTCAGATGGATATTCTGCATGAATAGGTTTTTGATCATGTTCGTCTTCTACTCTTGCGGTAGTTTGTTCTTGTGTTATTGTTTCTTTCGTAATATGTTCGTCTTCAGTACTGTATTTAGTAGTATGAGACACAGAATCTTCAGAAACATGTTCTTGATAACCAGTTGTTATTTCATCGGAACTATGCTCTTGTTTATCATCCTCTTTAGTTACTGGTTTTTGTGTGATTTCTGAACTTGTTTCAGCTGATTCTGTTTTCGTATCAATAGAAACTTCATGATCAAGAATATATTTAGTAGTTGTAATATCGAATTCAGAATGGGATTCAGATGGCAATGAACTAGCTTTTTCGGTAACTTTTTCACCAGATTCTATAGCTACTGACTCACTGGATTCTTCACTTGAATCTATATAAGAACTTTTTTCTGTTGTTATTTCATGTACTTCATCTTCATGATGTGGTTTTTCCGAAGAGTGAGGATATTCATAGCTTTGTGTAACATCATCGTGGGATACAGACGTAGTACTTGTAAATTCAACTGTATGTTTTTCATCTTCAGAAACGACCGGTTCATGTGGTTTTTTCGTAACTTCATCTGATTCTGAAGATTTAGTTGAAGTGTGTTCTTCCAAATCATGGTCAATTACATGGTCTTTATGAGATTCATCTGATTCTGAAGGTTTAGTTGAAGTGTGTTCTTCCAAATCATGGTCAATTACATGATCTTTATGAGATTCATCTGATTCTACGACATTGATGGAAGAATCCTCTTCATGACTTTCTGTTGGTTTGGTATGTATGTCTGATACATCTTCAACAGGTACAATTTCATCATGAGCAGTTTTGCTAGTCTCTTCTAGTGGAATTGCAGTTGTTTCGAAATCGTTTCTATCATCTAAATCAGGTATGATATTTGATTCTGTTTCTGATGGATAATAGTAATGGTCTATTGGTTTTACAGTTGGTTCTTGATTTTCCATCATTTGGCTATCGGATTCAGGAACATCTGATTCAGCACCCTCTGTAAATTATAACAATTAATAATTAAAACAATTATATATATATATATATATATATATATATATATATATATATATATATATATATATATATATACAAGACTTTATTTCTAAAATAATTATTATAATAATTAAAGATGTGAAAAATTGATATTTTAAATAATAAAAATATTATTAATTTTATTAAAATAATATCTCACCACAAGCGTAAGTTGGACAGCATCTGCCTGAACCATGAAAAACGGGCATACAACGAATCATATTTGATGGTGGTGGAGTACATTCGACCATAATGCATTCTACTATACTACTAACACATCTACAGCTGACTTGACAATGATTTGTTGTTGGTATATTTGAATTATTTCCATAAGTCTGATCTTCAACTAAACAATCTCCTTCGCCAGGAATTTTCGGTGGTTCCTTATCTTCCTTATGATCTTCAATAGTTTGTTGTTCATCTTCATGTTCAGCAATCGGTTCATGTTGACTAATATCTACTTTAACAGGATGATGTTCGTCAATGATATTAGTTTCAGGCGCCGATGTAGTTTCATCTTGACCAGGAACATGTTTATGAGTGTAATGTTCTTCAGGTTCTTGATGTACAACAGTTACTTTTTCATTAAACTCTGTGGTCGTTTCTGGTTTATGTGAAGAATGTTCTTTAATATCTAATTGATCATCGTGAGCTGGTTTTTTAGGTGTTTCATGAGTTGTTATTTCTGGTTTACTAGAAGAGTGTTCTTGAATTTCATGATGTTCTTCTGAACTAGTTTCTTCATCTACAACAGGAGATATTTCTAATTTATGAGTAACGTGGTCATCAAACGAACTTGTCACTTCTTCATCAAAAACAGGTGCAAAAGATGTAGAATGTTCTTTTTCTTGAGTTTCAAAGCCAAATACAGGAGTAGAATCTGGTTTATGGGTGATATATTCATCAATTTTATTTAAATCATCAGTAACTATTTCTTGATCAATATTAGATGGGCGAGTAGAAAATTCGCTGCTATCAATATGACTGTCATGAATTTGTTCTTTTCCAGTAGATGTTTCTGATTCATCTACAGTAGGATGTTGAGCTGTAGTAAAATCTTTTTCATAATGAGTTGTTGTTTCAGGTTTATGCGAGCTATACACTTCACCATCATGATGAACTTCAGGCACTTCTTCTTTGTGTTGGTCAATGATATTTTCTTCATCAATAACTGGTTTATGTGGTTTATGAGTAGTTATATGTTCGCCAGTTGCAATATCACTTTCAGAATATTTTCCACCTTCAGTTGTATGATCAATTTCAGGATGTGTTACATCTTCACTTGTATGTTCAATTTCATGATGAGGTTTTTCTTCGGCTTCTTGTTTATCTTCATATTGTGTTTCATCTTTTTCTGGGAGCTGTTCATCTGGATGTTTTTCTCCTTTAATTACGTGTTCTTCTACTGGTTGTTTTTCCCCTGTAGTATCATGTTCTTCTTCTGGATGTTTTTCTTCATCAATTTCATGTTCTTCTTCTGGGTGTTTTTCTCCTTTAACTTCATGCTCTTTCTCTTCTGTATGCTTTTCTTCTTCAAATTCATGTTCCTCTTCAGGATGTGATTCTCCTTCAGTTTCATGTCCATCTTCATGATGCTTTCCATCTTCATCTTTATGATCATATACAGGATGTTGTTCTTCAACACCTGTTTGTTGATCTTCATGATGGTCTTCTTCTTCAACCTTATGTTCCTCTTCAGGTTGTTTTTCTTCTTCTACTTCATGGTGTTCATCATGATGCTTTTCTCCTTCAACTTTATGTTCGTCTTCAGGTTGTTTTTCTTCCTCTACTTCATGATCTTCATCATGATGTTTTTCTCCTTCAACTTTATGTTCATCTTCAGGTTGTTTTTCTTCTTCAACTTTGTGTTCATCATCGTGATGCTTTTCATCTTCAACCTTATGTTCCTCTTCGGGTTGTTTTTCTTCTTCTACTTTATGGTCTTCATCATGATGTTTTTCTCCTTCAACCTTATGTTCTTCTTCAGGTTGTTTTTCTTCTTCTACTTCATGATCTTCATCATGATGTTTTTCTCCTTCAACTTTATGTTCGTCTTCAGGTTGTTTTTCTTCTTCAACTTTGTGTTCATCATCGTGATGCTTTTCATCTTCAACCTTATGTTCCTCTTCGGGTTGTTTTTCTTCCTCTACTTCATGGTCTTCATCATGATGTTTTTCTCCTCCAACTTTATGTTCGTCTTCAGGTTGTTTTTCTTCTTCAACTTTGTGTTCATCATCGTGATGCTTTTCATCTTCAACCTTATGTTCCTCTTCGGGTTGTTTTTCTTCTTCTACTTCGTGGTCTTCATCATGATGTTTTTCTCCTTCAACTTTATGTTCGTCTTCAGGTTGTTTTTCTTCTTCAACTTTGTGTTCATCATCGTGATGCTTTCCATCTTCAACCTTATGTTCATCTTCAGGTTGTTTTTCTTCCTCTACTTCATGGTCTTTATCATGATGTTCTTCTCCTTCAACCTTATGTTCGTCTTCAGGTTGTTTTTCTTCTTCAACTTTGTGTTCATCATCATGATGCTTTTCATCTTCTACTTTATGTTCTTCCACAACATCGTGTTCTTTAATTTCATCTTCAGCGTGTTTTTCTTCATCTGCTGAAGCTGTGGTGGCTTTTTCAGAGAATTCTTGTTCTTTATCAAAACCATGAGCCGTACTTTGTTCAATTGTTTTTTCAGTAATATGCTCGGCTGATTCAGGATGATCTGACACTTTTTCTTCTTCTATTCCACTGGTAGTAATTTCAGGTTTATGAATTGGAATTTCTGTACTTTCTACATTAGTGTGAACAGAGTCTTCTGCCTTATGTGTAGAATGATCTATATCAGCATAATGAGCTGCAGTACTTGTTTCAACAGCATCGGTAACTAATTCTGGTTTATGAGTTAAATGATCTTCATGTTCATGTGCACTTTCTTCATCGAGTACAGGTGATATTTCCAATTTTTCAGTGCCTGTTTCGTACTTTTCTGTTTGTTGAATAATGTTGAAATCTTCATCATCAAGCTTTTCTTGCTCCGTATCCTTTTCAGTTTCATCAACGTGCACTGGCTTTTCTGTAATATCATTTTCAATAATCATTGGTTCTTCTGTTGAAATTTTTTGATCAACTACATCAACTTTATGGTCTACATCTGTGTGATCTAATATTACTTGTTCAGTTGTAATCTTATGTTCTGTTTCAGAGTCTTTACTAGGATATTTTTCTGTTGATGGTGCTTCAGTTTTATTTTTTATAATACCATGTGTAATTTGATTTATTATATTGGATATATCATCAATGATTTCATTTTGAATATCTTCGTCTGATTTAACAGTTGTACTAGTAACTTCATCTACTGGTTTTTTATCATGATGTTCAACATGTTCATCTAAAGTTTTATGAGTAGTACTTTCACTGTCCAATTTTTCATCTTCATGGATTTCTGGTTGTTGAGTAGATTCTACTTCATGATCTGGAATATGTTCAATGATGTGATCATCAGATGGAATAACGACCTTTTCAGACGATTCTTCGACGACAAAAGGTTTTTCTGTGTGTGTTGGTTCATGTTGAATTGGTTCAATATCAGTTGAAGTATCTATTGAAACAGTGTCATCAGAAACATGAGGAGGTTTGGTGACATCTTTTATAACATAATTATCTTCTGAAGGAATGGTTTCTGAATCTTTTTCAACATGTTCAGATGAATCCGTAACATGAATACTGCTTTCAGTATGTGTTTGGTCAACATGATGCGGTTCAATGTCAACTTCTACAATATTTTCTTCAATATCAGTACCTTTTTCTGATGAATCTTCTGATGTTCCAATAGGTAGTCCAGTTGTAGCTTCCTGAACATCTGATGTAGTTTTCGATGATTTCGTTTCTTCTGTTGTTAGGCTTGATGAATCTTTTTCAATTAAATGAGCTTCTGTTACCGGTGCTTCTGATGATGTTTCTTCATGTGTTTCTACATCAGGAATTAATTCATCGTGATGTTTATCTTCTTCAGAAATTACAGCTTCAACTGTTTTTTCAGTTTCAGTTTCCGTTTTTGTTACAGTGCCTAATGTTGTAGTAATAACATCATGTTCAGGAATATGTTCAGAAGAACTTGGTAATTTTTCATGTTCTACTGTTTGTTGGTCATCAAAATGAGTAGTCGTAGTATCAGAAGAATAATGATCGCCATGAATTGAAGTTGGCGTAATGTGTTCTAAATCGCCAAAACTTTCGGTAACTTGCGGTTTATGTTCATCTCCTTCATGTTTATCACTTACATCAAATATTGCGCCTTGAGTATATGATTCAGCACTCACATCTTCTGGTTTGATTTCATCAGTAATTGTCGATTGAGAAATTTCAGGTTTAGGAGTATGTTTTTCTGATTCATCCACTGGCGCATATTTCACAGTTGTTTTTTCAGCATCATCAAACGTGTGTTTTTCTTCATGATCCTCTGTTGGTTTCTCTTCAGTAATAACCTCATCATGTTTTTGTTCAGTGTGTTCTGGAGATGACGTCATAACTTGATCATATATGTGGAGTTTCTCAGTAGTTACAGAGTCTTCACTAACATGGACTTTATCTGAAGTTTCATGAATATCTGTAACTGATCCTGCATGTTCATCATGTTCAAGTATGCCTTCTTCTGTAACTAAATGAATGCCATGACCTTCTGTTGTACTTGATAATTCAGGTTCTTTGTCAATATCAAGAGAAGAATCTTGTTCCTGTTCTTGTTCTTGTTCTTTATGACTTTCTTCAGTATCTTTTTCATGTTCATGATGCTCTGGGATATGATCTTCATGAACAGCAGATTGTGAGATATCTTCTGTAGAAACATGTTCAACAGATGGAGTATCTGTTACAAGAGGGGCTACTGTAGGATGTTTTTCATCTCCTGCTTCTGGTAAAATTACCTTCTCTGTGTAATGATCAGAAACAGTTGTCTGCTGTACAGAATCATCAGTTAAAACTTGACTCGATTTTGTAGTTTTTTCTACTGATTGATCTTCATGTTTAATTTCATTAACTTCGGTAGCGAAATCATGATCAATTTTATGAGTATGGCTTTCTTCTTCAATAACCGCTCCTTGAGTTACATAATGAATAACATCTTTGTCCATATCTTCACTAGAAACGAGCTTTTCTTCATCGGTAGTTAAAATTGGTGTTTCATCATACTTGTTATCATAAGAAGGTGTTTCTGAATCTGGCTTTTCTAAATCTTCGAATGAAATTGTAGTATTGTCACATTTGTAAACATCTGGGCAACATTGACCTTCTCTCGGAGGCAATGGAATACAATTTTTATCAATTTTTTCTAACGGTGTACCACAGTCTTGCACAACACATACAATTTCAGAGCGCATACAATAACAATGTTCGCATGGATTTTTCGTTTGAATAAGATCACCGTCTTTATAAAGTTCGTGTTCGTATTTACAATCTAATGGTACTCCTGGTGCTAAAGTAGTGGTTAAAATTAGGCCAGGTGTTGGACGTGCTGTAGTTTCTAGAAGCAAAGTTTCTTCTTGATCTGGAAATATATTTTTTTAATTAGTTCCTGTTATAGTAAACTTTAATATAAGTATAAAATGAAATATTTATTATGAAGTTAATAATTACCACAATCATATTTAACTGGACAACAAACTCCGTCTTGATAAACTGGTTTACATCCTTCAACATTCAATGTACATTCTTGCATTACACAAGCGGTTCGATTTCTGATACAATAGCAAAGTTCGCACGGTTTATGAAGATCAGATGGTACTTTAGCTCCATTAGTGTAGAAAAGTCCATCAATTGTGCAACCGAAATTGTCAAGATGTCCTACTTCAGTCGAATCGGTAGATGGAATCGTTGTTGTAGATGTTAATAATTGTACTGGCACTAAAATAAACGTGTAAATAAAATAGATATAAATAAAATCGTTCGTAGTTTAGTAGAAAAATAAACTAATGTCTACCTTCAGGGCAGCTTATAATAGGACAACACTGGTCAGCTCGTTTTTCAATTGTACAATCTTGACCAATAGCTTTCGTAAATGGACAAACTCGCAAATAGCACATTAACATACGATTATGACATGTGCAGTTAAGGCAAGGTTCATTAGTAATTATTCTATCTCCTTCGTTGTAATGTTGAAAATTATAATAACATCCGGTAGCTTCTAGAAATTTAAATAAAAAATATTTAAAAAAGGTATAAAAAGTGTGAAAATATACATAAACACATACATACATACATACATACATATATATATATATATATATATATATATATATATATATATATATATATACAATTATTAAAAAAAAGTAATTAACTTACCATCATCATATATATCCAGTTCAGTAGTTTCTGGTTCAGTAACAGGAGCTGAAACAAATGTTTAATTGAAAATTATTCTATTCTTTAATATGTAGAAAGATATATTTAAATGTTTTGATATTTTTATAAATAAATATAATATAATAATATATATAATTACAATGTATTGCCAGCTCTAAATATAATAGGTAAATATTTTAAAATGTTTTTTATTTATTAAAAATAAAAAATCGAATAACTTTGAAAAACAATTTCATACTTTTAAAATATTCATAGTAAAATATAGGGTTATCCAAATGTGACGCCTAGATTTGTGTTTTATTAAAAAGCATAAGAATTAATATATCAATATACTGAATTATATTTTCGGTTTGAGATTTTTGGATATATTTTTTTAAAAAAATATAATATACAGATTACTATTAAGAATCTATAGCTGTAAAAATAATCAAAGACTATGTTATTTGAACATAGTACAAATTCCAACCAGAATATTATAAAAGAAATTAAAGTGGTAAAAAATGAGGAAATTTAATTAGTGCAAGGCCATGACTAACACATAAAGTTGGTCAATATCGTTATTTCACTTACAGACATATTTCGTTAGTCAGTAATATATATGTGTGATAATGGCCTTAACAATACTTAAGGAGTGGCTCTATTGAGAATGAGTTTACATGCATGCAGATGTTATTCGCCGATTGCATATCAATTAAGTTACATACTCGCACATATAACACATTAGACGTTTGAATGACATATGACATTGTCACATTATATACTCTTACAAGTATTATTTTTGTCTGAGATATATATATATATATATATATATATATATATATATATATATATATATATATATATATAGGGTCATTCAAATGCGGAGCCTAGATTTGTGTTTTATTAAAAAGAAACTATACATATTTCCCTTATATACCACCCTATACACACGTTTCTTTTTAATGAAACACAAAGCTAGGCGTCACATTTAGTGCGTCACATATTGGGTGATATATATATATATATATATACACTATATATATATATATATATATATATATATATATATATATATATATATATATATATATATAAAATAAATTAAATTACACGTCAACTTATTTAGGGATATGAATGTGGGTGGTACATCCCTCTATAAGCAGATTTAATGTTGAGGTTAAAAAAATATACAGGGTTGACGTAGTATTGTACGTAATAATTCACCCCTAGTTTTTTTTCTATTTTAAATTCAGTGTGATAATTGTATTCCTGCTACCCTTACTGCAAAATAAAGTGTGTGTGTGTGTGTCTATATATATATATATATATATATATATATATATATATATATATATACATACATACATACATACATATGTATATAATGTTAACTACGTCTATTATTTAAACATTACACTTTTACTTCATTTTCTTTAGTGGAAACTAAAAGTATTTTTTGTGCTTATAAAACTATTTTATTACTATAGTTAGTACTATTATTGTATTGAATATACTTTATTATTTATACGTACTTAAATAATCAGTTTGGTTCAAAATGTTATTCATAATAATTAATAGAATTTCGAGAAAGTAAAAGTTTTTGATTTATTACAAACATTTTTTTACGAATTCCTCATAAATTATTCAACATATAAATAATAATAAAATACTCGTACGTATGTAAACTGAGAGATTATTTTTTGGTATTAGTTTTAATTATTTTTTTTTTATAAAACACACACACATATATATTTGTGTGTGTGTTTATATTTGTAATATTTTGACAAAAATTATGTTTTTTTTAAAAAAACGATTTCATTATAATTTAGAGAGATAATTATCTTTGGTTGTTATTTTAAAATAAACTGTTAGTTTTTAGTAGTTCCAAGCAAATATTAAGATTTTTAATTTTATTAGATTTCATTTAAAACAGACATCTATGGTTATAAATTATATACTAATTAAATTTTTATTCAAATATAATTAAATTTGCTAAAATTCTATTAATAACACAAAAATTAATATTCATGCAGAAATATATATATTTTGTTACTGTTTTTAAGTAAAATAAAATATTGGTTCAACGTTCTCATCATTTATTAGTTAAATTGTGGGCTGAAATCGAACAACTTCCTACATTGAAATAACAAGGTTTTTTTTTTTTAAAAAATGCAAGTAATAGTATATAAATTCGATGAGAATATAATAAATAAATATAAATCTAAAAATAATTATTAAGACAAATAATTTATACAGAAAATATTTTTCATTAACGAAAATAATATATGTTTATGAATTTATAGAGGAATTTCATTTACAACCATGTATGTAGATATAAATTTATGCGTGTATATACTTATTACGATGCAATAACATAGCTTCCCTAAAATTTAAATTACATTTTGTAACTGTAAAATTTCTCGTATCTCTTCCTTTAAGTTATCAAACATTGACCAAGTACACCAATGACCACAACAATCTGTTGTGATGAAATATCTCATCTACAATTTGCATACAAACACGTTTTCATGTCCGTTATGCGACAGAAAGGTAAAGAAAAGAGAATCTATCATCTTAACTCACTGACAAGCGTTAAATAATCACTGAACGGTCAAGTTGAACCGACATACAATGTGCGAGGAAAAATGCCTTTGGCTGTTAAAATGACTTGCATTTTATCTTTACTTCCATCGCGCGATCATGATTTATCGATCTGTTTAACTGCAGTCGGTTAATTTTTTTTATTACATAATTATTTATCATTTAATCATTTGAATACAATCACGTGCGGATGTTGACTAATTATTGTATTATACTGAGGATCAACTATGTTATTAATGTAGGAAATGGAAGTGTATATCTGTATGTTTGTATTTGTGGGTAAATGTCTTAGAGACATACGGATTTTAATTTGATTTTTTTTAAGATTTCAAATATTATAAAATATGTCAAACGATCTAATTGTCAAATACGAAATATTTGATTGTGGTAACTTTACCAGTAAATTTCAAAATATTACTTACTTTAGGATGAATAAAAAATGTTTATAACAAAAAGTTGTTGAAATTCAATTTGTATTATTGGATTTTGTGAGGAAATCGATACGATATGCCGGTGTGTATTGAAAAAGTATTAAATTGTCGACCAATATATCTGTGAGTTTTTGATGATAAATTTAGTTAAAAATATTTGTTGGAGTTATATAATAAAAGGTAACAAAATGCTAATGAAGAGTATTTTATTTTGTAACTGTTTTAATTATGGAAGATTTAAATAAGCAGTTAATTTTTATTGCTTAGAAAAAATTAAATAGTAACTAGAGAAATATTTTGAAGTCTAGGAGTGACTAATATTAATCAAAGAAGAGAATATATTTATTATTATATGAGAATTATACAAATAGATATGTTAAATATTAAAATTATAATATTTTTTTTAATAAAAATATTTTATATTTTTTCTACAATTTACTGAATATTGTTATTTTTTCTATTATTTTTTTGTCATTTAATAAAATACTATTTAATAAATTAAAATACTAATTTAATAAATTACTTAATAATTTATGTTATTTTTTTTCTATATTATTGATTTATGAAAAATGATTTAAAATAATTATTTGTTTATATTTTTGAAAACTGATCATCTGAATGTTTCAAATAGATTGTCATTGCTATATCTGTTGTAAAATATATTTATATAATGCATTATTCTATTTAATGGTATATGTGGAACTTTAATTTACAAATTAACATTTAACAAATTAAACGTTAAAAAAAGGCCAAAAATAAATTCTACTTTCTGAAAATGCATACATGTATGTGTGTATGTATGTTATATATAAATATAAATTTCAACATAAACAATGATCAGTAAACAAAATTAAAATACCGATATAAATTTAAACCAGATACTTCTATTTTTACTACAGATGTTTACTTTTTGTACTTCACTATAACTATTATCAGTAATATTACTTGTTTATATTATTTGTTCATATGTGTATGTTAGTTTATATATATATATATATATATATATATATATATATATATATATATATATATATATATAATATTTTTAACTTTATTTAATAACATCTACCTGCAATTTATATAATTAATATATTTTGTATTATAATTATATGAATTTTTAATCATGAATGACTAGTAAAGTATCGTCAATTCATTGCAAATTATATTAAAAAATAACTTGTTTTATTCTTAATATATTAAAGTATTTTATACTAGTGATGAAGTAATAATTTTGTGTATATAATAAAAATAAGGACAGGGAAAATATTTTTTTACAGACAAAAAATAAACTTTAAATTATTACTACAATTATTTTATTTTATATCATATTGAAATTATATTTCTTTACTTTCATTTCTGATAACTTTATATTTTTAACCAAAAATATGAAATAATGAAACAATACTTCAATGATGACCTTCTGTCTATTATAAACATATTTAAAATTCATTTTAAATTATTTTTTAACTACAGTGCACTTTTTTTATAAAAATGTTATGCATTTCTTAAGACCTTCATCCATACATGCTCTAAGAAAATCATTTAACAATGATGATGAAATACATACATGCAGTAGATATAATAAGTATATAGTCATCCAAATGTGACGCCTAAATTTGTGTTTTATTAAAAAGAAACGTGTGTATAGGGAAACATATGTATAGTTTCTTTTGTTCCTTTTTAATAAAACACAAATCTAGGCGTCATATTTGGATAACCCTATATATAGTATTAGATACACGATATACAAAAAAAGATTATGCGGAGTAATTCGATTTTTTCTATAATTAGTGCCACTATATGAAAACTTAATAGTCGATTAACATTGAAAACAATTCAAAAATATGTTATAATGAGTTTGTATCTAACAGTATATTGTAATGCAGATTATAGGAATGGTATTAAAAAAAATGTTCATTCATACATTACGAAATAATTGGTTTTTATCCTCCGGTAATATAGCGATCTTCGTCGATATACGAGGATTTTATAATACAGTTAGAAAAAAAGCTTTAGGCAAAAATCAAACATTACACTATATTGTTTTATACAGTTACAGTCGTTAGTGGAGTCATAATATCTTATGTCCATCATATGTAGGTCTAATATACTAAATTTACGTGCAATGGAGAAACGTAAATATGTCATTAGAATGCTAAATTGATTTTATTAATAAACAAACAGTTGCTTTTTATAAATGTATGTATAAAGTATGTACACATGCATATTATGTGTGTATGTATGTATATATATATATATATATATATATACATATACATAAAATTATGCATTTATGCGTAGACATGTGCACTAAAAATAGTTTGAATATACGTAATAAATAAATATTAAAAAAACAGATTAAAAATCTAAACATTAATAATCCTGTACAAAACGTATTTCATATTCGTTTACTTACATAAAATATGAATCCAATACACGTTCTTTTATGTAGTTCAACTTGTACGTGAATATCAACTACGTGCTATTGCAAACTTAAACATTATGACCTGTTAAGGTACAGTTACAAATGGAAATATGGTCCAGAATGTAATATGTTACAAGTCGCATACACATGCAAAACATTTTGAAACATAAAATATATGCACATAAACAAGCCATATTGTAAGATCTTATGTATCGACAAATTATAAATTCAATGGAAAAACTTGAAAGAAATGAAAATAAAATATGTTCGAACCTAATATTTTTTTAATTTATATATATATTATTATTTTGAATTGTGGTGATATTTTTTATATATATTTTATGCATGTTTGAAATATATTATTTCAAAATTTATACAATGGAAAAATGTTTTGGTACAGTATTTTTATGATAAATGAATATACATAGGGAATAAATCTTTCATAAAATAAAATATACTAATTAATTAAATAAAAAAAATCATTAGTCAATTTTAAGTACTCAAATATTTTTTCTTTTTTAAAAAAATAAAATGTATTTATGAATGAATAATTTTTTGAATCCCTATTTAAAAAATAAATTACAAAAATATATATGAATAAAAAAGTGTGTATATTTTATAAAATAAAAATTATGTCTACAACCATAACCTGTCTAACATTCGTAGGCGAAGCAAAACCATGCTTAAGCATTAAGAACATATTGTCATAGAACGATAAAAAATTATATGGTCTTTTGTTGTGTATTTACTCATGGGAGGTCGTATTTTTTCATTTTATGAATATATCGAAAGAAAAAAAGATATCAAGTGTAGGTGTTTCGTTTCTTTATAATGTCGATTAGCTGATATCAATGCACAATATTATTTGAATTATCAATTGAAAAGCTTGTCAGTTTACTACTAGTTGAGTTGCTGGAGGCTATTTAAATAGTATCAACATAATATATTATCGTTAGAAAATGAATTATTGACATAGAAAAATATGCTTGTTGTCAACATCATACAGCACTAATATTTTGATGGTCTGTTTATTTATTTAAACATGTATATACATCAAACACACTTTAAATTATTTTTAAGAAATTACATTTTGAGATTAAAAATAAATTAATTTTTTTTGTTGGAAATTTTTTTTTGGATTTTAATTCCCTAATAAACTTTAGTGCTTATTATATCGTTTTTAACTGAACATATGAAAACAATAAATTCTCTAAAAACTTCAAAAATAGCCAATCAATTTTATTTACATTATAATAAAATCTTTATTTTACGAAATTGAAATATTTAAGTTTTATTTAAATTGAAATATCATTGAAATTTCAATATTCCTTTAAAAAAATTAGATTTTGTATTTTCAATATTTGTATAAAATCGACTAAATAAAATTAATATTTTAATAAATATATTATTACTTCTATTTTATATTAATCCTTTATATAATAAACAATTTATTTTTAATATAAATGAAATTAATAAAAGAACCGATTAAAATAATATTATAGTTCCGAGAATTTTTATTTTTAATTATAGACTTTAATTAAATAGAAAATAAAGCGTTATAAATTTATTTAGATTATTTATAAATTTTTTTTAAAAAAAATTTTTATTGCAAGTATTATAAAATATTTAGCATTTCAATTTATTTTTAATGAACCACACACATTATCGACATTTTTTATTTACATATATACAGTTATTGAGTTACAAATCGTTAAAAATAAATAGGATTATATAACACTTTATTATACAATAGATAGTAAAAATATAAATAGAACTTGACTTTGAATTCAAAGACAATATTACGACCTTAATTAATAGCTAGGAAAGAAAGCGGAATTAATTTGTATGCACGTAAGCACTTGTAAGATCATTGCCTTTTGATGCTACTATACCAGATGGTATGAATTATAAATTATTTGTACATATATATATATATATATATATAAATATATATATATATATATATATAAATATTTATATACGTAATGACTTATTTGTTTTATTTAATATTTCATTTGAATTTTTAGATATTTATAAGAATAAATAATTTATTCTTAAAACATGTTTTCTGAAAAAAGTACTTTGTTAGTTCTTATTATTTATTTACAAATCAATTGATTTTCTATTGAAACAAATGGCGTCAAGTAAAAGTGATACGAGATCTTATAAACTACTACAAAGTAGTCAGTCATTAACTCGAAACTTGTCTGTTATGACTTCTGGAACAAAATATTGTAGAGATGCTGGTTCGACATATGGTATCAAGCATTATATGTAGCATATGAAACTAAGCGTACTGTAATAAATATTAACCTTATATTGTTATAGTAATGTTTATATTTTACGTACTACAATAGTTATTACAGTGAACGTGATTGCAATTAAGAATAGAATAATAATATGTTTCGCTTATTTTCATTTGTTAGTATTTTTCAAAGAGGTAGCTATATATTTTACACGTAGAAATTTACTCTCAGAATGAATATTATACGATTCATATTACAAATCTACTAAGATGACATTGAAAAGTATTACTAACTATAATTTTGAATTGTTTATACATTTATTACAGTAGTAATATTTTTTCAATATTTATATACAAAAATAACAGCAACAAAAAATATTGAAAATAATAATAACCACTGTCCAATAATCTATATTAATGAAAAGAAAAATGAATAATTTATAACGGTAAACATAATTTGAAATGTGTATATAAATTTTACTCCATGCCAGGGTATTACTTTTTAGCTGCATTTAATCAGTTGTTTATAAACAGAGGGGTTTTTAAGATTACTAAGCAGCAATAGTAGCAATTTTCCTAGTTCACGAGGGAGAGATAAAAGCAATCTGCAGCTACTGTCATATGTGTTTAACGAGTAGGGCGTGTAGTATAATGGTGCATTTAAAGTTAGTTATATATAATAGTTATTTGTAGTTTGAAACTTTTTTAACAAGTTCATTTTGAAAATGAACTAATTTATTTTTTACATGTTATAAAACAACATCAGTTTCAAGTTATAAATTTTAATTCAACAGCTTTTTTTTGTACATCAATTCTTTAAAAAAATCCGTCATTTAATTAAAGATTATAATTTTTGCCATAACTTTTTATTACAAAATACAATTAAATTATTTATTTTTTACTAAATCGTAATAAATTTTAAATAATTAAAATGTTGTAAAATATCTCTTGTTGTAAGTTTTTTTAAGCACTTTGTTATTGATAGTTGTAAACATTTTAAGTATAGAAATTTTATGCATTATAAATTATAAATAAATATTACTCATAAATTATCCACTGAACATTTCGTTTATATATACAGAAGTGTATTTGATGAGTAAATAAATACTACTTTATATCAGAACATAAAATGCAAATTCAATTGTAAGTTTTTTTACTATACAAATTAGTTTATAGTATCCAATCAATACGATTTAATTAAGTTACCTCGGAGGATATTCAATTGTATGTTTATTATAAAATAAATACAACAAGTAGATACAACTGTCTGATCCGATTAATTATACATGCATAAGTAATAATAAAAAAATTACACCATCTACTTAAAATTTTACTAATACAGACGAAATGCACTTCTGTCATGTACACTGATGTTGGACAGAGTTGCGCTCTGGTCAAACTGGAATCACGAGTTTGCGGATATTTAATTCCTCATCCGGTCAACGAACCGATAGTCTCTTGGCCTAGGACATGCTGCAGAATAGATTGCGATAGTCTATAGTTCTCTCACATGTAATTGTATCCATGAATGTTAACATTACTATATCTTGCGGCTTTCTAACTTCCTCTTTTGCTATACGTTTACAACTATTGAAACGTAGTCAGCTACTGCAGGTCTTGTTTAAACGTTATGACTTAATAATATATTTTATAAGAAGTTGATCATGAACTACGGCGTCGTATATACACCTGCGTTGCTATTTTAAATACATGAGAAAAGCTTTTAATAGACAAGTTCATAGATGTTAATTAATATATACAGAAATATCTATTTATAACCGATGACTTTTTCATTTCAATTATTTCAAATAATATTATAATGTATTTATGTCATATTTAATAGTTATTTAATTATGATTGATTAAAATACAGCCTGTGAAATTGATTTTTTTTTAAATTATTTGTTGTGCAAATTCATATCTATTTTAATTTTTTTATCGTATTGATTTTATTCAGTAGATATTTTTCTTAAATTTTAAAAAAATAAATATTTTTTAAAGTTATTTACAGATAAAAGAGATATATAAATAATGAATTTTTTAAATAGTATTGTCATTAACTATTTCAATCGGTCATTTTTAATTACGTTTATTGAATAAGGAATGATGTTCAATTAATTAAAATTTTATGGATCATTAATTGTAAATTGATTACATTCGATTATGAACATCTTTTAAACAATAACACGCAACTGTAGAATATTTCCTCTATTATTTTTGTGACAATGATATTCTCAGTATTGTGCTTAGTAAGCAGCAGGGTTTTGTTTGAATATTTTAATGTCATTGTATCTATCAAAGCATGAATTGCACATTCCAATCACAGTGATAATGGAACTTCAAAATGACCGTATATAGAATCATGAACACCTGTATACAAATTCTCTTTTTCATGGTGTCAATGTCATTATAGATGCTTGAGTGAAAGTGTAATTTAAAAAAATATCGCGGATTGTTCGTATATTTTTCAATAATGTTTCACATCACTGATTAGATGTAATTTTATAAAAAAAAAAATGTTTAGAATGATCGCACTTGTTGCAAACGTTTGACGATTTCAGAATTGTTTATTTTTGAATTATATTCTTTTGAGTTAATATTTTATTTTAAAATTTAGAAATAAAATATCAATTATTAATAACAAAAAATAGTTTATGAATAATTCTTTTTATTTTTAAAATTTTTATCCCGTTTAAAATTTAAATTAGTATCTCTCAAATATTTAATTGTAATTAAAATAACATTATATGTAATATAATTTTGATTAGAATCAGTGCAAAGATTATGTATACACGTGTATAAATATGTATGTATATATATATATATATATATATATATATATATATAAAGTAATAAAATTGCTTAAAATATCAATAGCATATTCCGTTATAAACAAGATACAAATTTTTAACCATTAGAGGAACAGGTGACATCAGAAGACGTTTAATGTAGGCGTTTTTTTCAGTCATGGATAGTAGTTAATTTGTGAATATATATATATATATATATATATATATATATATATATATATATATATATATAAATGCATAAATAATTCGAGACTACTTCATGTTTATAGACATTATTATAACTTGAGACTTCAAGACTGTCACTTAAAGTGTAAAGATATACTTGATAACGGGATATCGAATGAATTTCTGTGCATATATATATATATATATATATATATATATATATTAAAAATAAATTTTAGTACTATACTATGTTATATAGATTTGCATCTTTACGTTGAAAAGTACAGTTAGAGTTTGTATTATTTATTAGTGTTGACTTTCAAGGTATATTAATCAATTTTGCAATATCTAATTTGATAAATTTAACATTGTACTATACAAACGTTTTAAAATCGCCATATTTTAATTTCTAGAGGAGTTGTTATAGCTTATACATATACATAGATTTGTTAAACGATATATATTTTTTATAAAGAAATGAATATATAATTGGCAAGCATTAGTTGAAATCATTATTAAGATACTTGTATAACTATGAAAAAAAAATAATAACTAGAATTTATGTGATACTATTTATCTAATTTTAAATAAATATTAATAACATTTCCAGAATAAATAACTTACCAGCTAAAGCATGCTGCGCCAACAGAAAAACTGTTATCCCAAAAATCGCTGCTACTGACAACGAGGTCGCAGGCCCCGAATTTAACGCCATTGTGGCGTTTTTTTTATTTTATCTTAGATCTGAAAAGAAAACAAATTATTTAATATCTTATTTTTATAACAGAACGTAAAATAATCAAACAATCTAATAATATTTTATTGTTCATTTTACAAACTTGTATTTGTTATTACATTTTCAAAATTTCATAGCAATATTTAAAACAAATCGAAGATAAATAATGTAATTGTATTAAATATATTATAAAAATTATACAAAGAAACGACCAATGAGATATATTTCAGTCATTACGCTGGAGTATATGAAAAAAGAATGAGTGTTTTATTTCATTTGGTGTTTCGTGGTTGTTTCAGGTGCCATCGTTCATAATGCTAAATTACGCGAAAATATTCATTTTTTTGTAGTGTCATGGGGTCAAGGGACGTTGGAATGAGTTACTGCAAATCGTGAAAAACATTAAAACGTCAATGTATGGAAGATATATTACGCTGTAAATGGCTTTCAATGATAATATATTCTAAACAAGGTATATACGTCAATTGTTTGTTAAGTAAAGCGGTAGAAATACAATAATAACAAAACTTTACAAGTACTAATTGCGTATATATATATATATATATATATATATATATATATATATATATATAATATATTTATTTTTAATACTGAGCTTTTTGTTTAAATAATTTTGGATTATTGTCTCGTTATCATGAACTTAACATATATTATAAAATATTATTAAACATAATTAGAAATAATATTGTAGAAAAATTAATTCTTTTAAACTTTTGATATTATTATATATGATCATCCAAATGTGACGTTTAAATTTGTTTTATTAAAAAAAAAATAAAAGAAACTATACACATGTTTCCCTATACACCACCCTATACACATGTTTCTTTTTAATAAAATACAAATATAGGTGCTATAGTTAGATGACTCAATATTTTTTCAATTTCATAATATTACAATAAAATAATTTTAAAAAATGAAAGTAAAAGTGAATTATATTTAATATATTTTGATCGTAATTTAATATAACAATTATATATATATATATATATATATATATATATATATATATATATATATAATATAAAAATGTATATGTAAAATATCAGTCATATTTATAATATAATAAATAAATGTGATATTTTCCATTTATTTAAAAATATTTTTATTAATACGTGTATCACCAAGTTTGTTTGTCGTTTGAAATATTTTATTTCGGATCAGCAGTCGTGAAAAAACGCGTTTAAAAATGTCCGAGTGGAATTTTCAAGAGAATTATCATGAATAATAATTCTTTGCATACTAATTTGTTGTATATTGCAAGCGTGTTTCAGAGAGTCGCCGTGTATTTATTCTAATAATATATAGAAAAAAATAGAAACAACGTATAAAATGTTGTGTGAGTATGTATGTTTTTGACGCGGATGCAAAAGCACGTATGTAGCTGTTGCTGGGGAGGCTTCAGAACAGCCCGTTGCAGCTATCAATGTCCATTCCGTCCATTTTCTGGCCCGTGGGAATCGCGTGTACCGGGCACAGTGTCACGTTTCACACATACGGAATAATGCTACGAGCATTAATATGTATTATGGCTATGTCCATACTTCCATACAGATTGAATTGTACTTACCACCGTAAGTTTATGCACGTTACATCTATTGGCAGGCAAATCATTCAGTGACTCTGCACACGCTCAACTATTCTACATACACGAAACACAGTGTTCGATATTTTTATATCGTGTACTTTTTTTAAAACTCGTTTGTTATTCGCGTTCGGTTCATGCGTTACGATTGATAAATTCTTGTACTTTTTCGTTACGTCATAGTCGTTTTTTTTCCGAAGGTGTCGAAGATAATTCGGCTATTTGTAAGAGTTTTTATCTATACAAAATGCAATCGTTGTAATGAAATTGTGCGTGATTGAAATTAAATGGATATCTACACAGTTTAACAAGACAAAATCAGATGTATATATTTATAGAGTAGTCGTATAAATTACATGGATTTCGTACATACTTAGAGACATTTGACGACTTTTTGATAAGGTCTTTTAATGATATACGATCAGAATATATTTACATAGTCCTTGTATTTTCAATATATATTACAATATTTTTGCATCAATATTTAATTAAATAATCTTTAAATTTATGATCATATGTTATTTTCAATTAATTATTTTTACATGGAATTTATTATATAAAAATATTAAATCAATAATTATTGATTACTATTAATATCACATATATAATATGATATTTTAGTGATACATATTTTTATATTAATAAAATATTTTAATAATTTAAAATTGTGCACTTAATTTATGATTTCTGATATTAAAAAGTAATGCAATAAGATGCACTTTTAATATTTACGTGGGCCTGCATAGTACTGTAGGCGAATCAGGTCATAATAAATAATTGACTTTCTCACATCTGTTGCAAGCAATCAATATAAGATTTGATATACACACATTCGTGCATATGTATATTTATATATACTTATTATATGTTATTATATAAAGTATAAAATAGATGTGCTGTACTCAATTTAAAAGTAATTTTCAATGTGGTATAAATTTTAATGATCACGTTCAATAGTAATATATCATTTTGATTAAGTTATTGATCAGAATTGTTAAAAAATAAATTATTTAAGTAGTTTATTTTATTTATATAGCACACACACACACACACACACACACACACACACATATATATATATATATATATATATATATGCAGATCTATAAAATAGTTGATTTATGTATCAGATCGATTATTAATAACAGCAAAAACGAGTATTTCTAGTAAAACTCCTATAGGATTTATAGTAAGTGAGAACTTATCATAAAATATAATCTGCATAATTTATATATATATATATATATATATATATATATATATATTGGACTGTCCTCGACATAACGGTTCCACCATTTTCACAGTAAATTACATGTATGTAAATTTCTAACCAATGTCACTTGAAATAAATTATGCAAAGGAAATCCTGAAAATAACAACATGGCTATAATTAAGAACTGCGGAAGTAAATAAGCAGAATAAAAGTTTAACGTCTGAGTAACACTTAACTAGAAGACACTGGAAGAGAAGTAGATGCAACATCTCAATTTTCAACATAAGTTTTTGGTATGCATCGCTAATTTACATTCAATGTACTTTTCATTTGATGAATAATGATTTGAATATATTATTTTGTACATTGTAACCAATAATAGTTTTGAAATTATCTTTTTGTAAATTTTAAATTGTAGACATTTTGTAAATAATAATAATCATAATTTCCTAAAAAAAACAAATATATTGAAATATATAAAACATTTCATTAAATTAGGTTATGTATTATACATTTCATATTAAATTGTAATAATCCTACTATCAATGATTATGATGAAATTTTATGTAAGTATTACAAATTAATTAATTAAAAATATATTTAATTTTTTAAGAAATTCTAAAAATTGTTTAATTAAAAATATTTAATAAAACTTAAATATGTATCTTATAGCTATGTCAGATATTATTTCTCAATTCAGGCATGTATATATTTTATAATACGTTTACTAAATATATTTTTATTAATATTATATTAAATAGGAAAAATAATAATTGATATATATTAAATATTAAAAATCCCTATACTTGTTATTTTTTTGAAAAATAGATAAAAATTTTATTCCATAATTTAATCAATATTGAACCCATCATTATGAAAAAAATAAATATCAACTCTAATATTGATTCAGTAAAGACAAAATGTAAATTTAATAATTCATACATAAATATAAAATCAATTTCCTTAAAACATTCTTTCGTAAAAAAGGTCAATATCATTTGAACGCCTTGAGATATTTTTGCTACAGGTCCAGCTGACAGCAATTTATACGAACAGGAAATATAGTATCAGAGAGACAGTAAAAACCCGTTATATCAATAACAGATTGTATTGACCACCGCAAAAAAGGTGGTGACCAACAGGTACAAGTTTATAAATAAATATATCGTCTTTATGCATAACAAAATTTACATATCATAAATTTTATGCGAATAAAGCACAAATAATTCTTGTTATGCGTGTGAAACTGATTATTTCATATGTTAAATGTATTTTTATAGGCCGGGTTTATTTAAAGATCTTTTCATTCGAGATAAATAAAATCGTATTGTTTAGCCGCAGGTCGAAAGGTTTTATGAAGTAAATGAACTTGCGTACTCTGTAAATTATATGCATATAGATGCATATGGTAAAAATAATGGGTTTTTTATAAGTATACTTGACTTTTTCATTTAAATCTTTTATGAAAATTCTTTAAACACCGATAAATCTTTTCTTTCTTCAGAAAAACACTTTAATGTTTCAATAATGGAATTGAATAAAAGTTAAAGTAATTTTGTTTCGTTCAAGTATTTTTAAACTTTCGATAAGATTTTAAATTGAAAAGTTTGTTAAGAGTCTGGAAAAACTTTTTGATTGTCTTAATTTGAATTTGTATTTGTCTTAACAACTGATTATTAAACTTTTTGTAATCGAAGAAAAGTTTCAGTATTGCGATTAAGAAAATAATTTTCACTTAATTTTTCAAACAAAATAACAGATAGAAATTAAATTGAATACTTTTTAATGTAGCTTAAATACTTTTCTCGTATTATTTGAGGTACAGGTAAATTGTTTACAAATTTGTAATTGAGAATTTAATAATAATAATTTAAATTTTAATAATGTAATTAGTATGAGATTTTAAATTAATCTCTATATATTTTTGCAGATAATATTAATCAGTGTTATAACATTAATATTATAAATTTGGCTTTAGAGTGTTCAGAGTAATGATTATAAAAAATATCAATCATATTCATATAAAACTGTATGTACCATTATATTAAAACGGTATTATAATTCTATAGTTAATCTTGAAAATGCATTATAATTCATAAATAAATTGCATTCCATTATAAATAATATAATGTATATAAATAGAATTCACGAGTTGAAATATTTAATATTCACTTTATTATAAACATGCTGAAAAAACTAGTTTGATAATTATTTAAATTTTGTTTAGCAAAAAAAATATATACAGATATATCTATATAAAAGTATTTTCAAATAAGTAATTTTAAATGATCATAATATATCATGTGTATCAGGTTGAAGACCGACATTCATGTTCATTTATTTAAGTTTATAATTTTAAACTTGAACTTGAATAAATGTATAATTTACATATGGCCGTGTTTGGTATGATAAATAAAAATAAAACACGTTATATTATGCACATAACGAGTTGAAATTAACTTAAAAAAAAGTGTTCGCAAATAAATGTTAATTATATGAATAGCAAGTATTAAACGATTCGTGTCGATTGGAACGATCGATTCGTATGTTAGATCGTTTCGAGGTTAGACACTTGGTACGTTTATTGGTTCAAATCGATGGATAACGTGATTATGTAACATGCACCGTTATAATATGTCTAAATGGTTCATTACATATTCCACACGTCTGCATAGGACAAATCAAATATAAATTCTTGAATTCCAGTTTTACGTTGTCTACAAGCCAAACTAATTCGACCGTGATCTATTGTCATTCCTAAATCAATCAGCATGTAGTCTGTAGTTTTACAAATTACACTCAATCGAGCTGAATACGTCAGCTATTCTCTCTTCACCTGCACGTTTGATGAATGACTTGTCAGTGAACACAAATCGTGACTTCTGAATTCTTGCTCAAGGCGTGGTTAAAAAAAGTTAATATACACTATTATGTAATGAGTCCCAAAAGTTATATATATATATGTGTGTGTATATAAAAATAAATAATTTCAATTTTATTCTTAGAATAAAATAAAACAGAATTTTTAATCTAAGATGTTTAATATATTTTAATAAATCTTTTCATAATCGGATTATATATATATATATATATATATATATATATATATATATATATATATATATATATATGGAAATATAAAAAAAATGTTATTTAGGTATTTATTTAAAGAAAAAATAAATTATCATAGATAAAATTATTTCTAGTAAACGATTGATTAAAAATGTTATTTATTAATTTATAAAAAATAACGATATATTTTTGACATCTTGATTTAATTTTTTTAATTAAAATCTTAAGACCATAACTTTATATAGCATAGATTTCTATTTTGAAATAAAAAGTCAAATACTTTAAACAATATTTTTTTAAATATCAAAGAGAATTTATCTGAAGATAACACAGATACTAAAATTAATTTTAGCAAATAGTTATCTAAAATGTCATTAGGTTTATTATTAATAGAAAGTAAATTAAAATGAAAAAATATAATCATTTAGTATTCTTATTTAAATTTGTAAACAATTCAGAAAATATTTCTTTATTCAAATATGAGTAGTGTAGAAGTTTAAAGATTTTTTTAAAAAAATGAAAAATTATTAAATTTTAATAAAAAATTGAAAAAATACAAAAATGTGTATATTGATATATTGTTGTTTAAATAAAAAATGAATTAATAATAATCAAAACCATAATTCTATATAAAATCAAAATTTAACGATTTATAAATATAAAAATCAAAATATTAAAAAAATATTAACACAGTAAAAATCAATATTGATTACTAGAAAAAATCAAATCCTATAATTATTAAAAATAATAAAATAGTTTAATTATATATTTTTAAAATCTGCAATAATGCAGCACATGATATTAATATTAATTTATTAATAATATGTAAGAATCCATCGTAACCATTTACAGAATACACAAAAAAAATCAGCTGTTTATAAATGTTTTCCAAATCATATACTGTAAATATTATAGAGTGATATTTATTCACTATACATATATATCCACATGTCAAGAAATAAATTTTAATGACATTTCCTCAAATCATTTATTATCTGAAACGAATCAAATCTATTCAACACAATAAAAACCATCAGAACATTTTTATAAATCAAATTTCACCGTTTAAAAAACAATTTGTCCAAACATTACATTCCAATATTTCATAATGATATATTAGATGCATCTACGGCGATAGATTATATATGTAAATTACAATCTCCATTATGATTATTAACTAATATATGCTCTTCAAATGCTTATTATACACTTTACGTTCGTTGCTATTTCATCACGTTTCGCTGAAAATATTTATACAGTTAGATCTGTATTTATTATTTTCGAAAGTAAAATTAATGCTCTATAATTGAATTCAATTTCAAATTTGATATTTTATATAATTTTAATGTGTACTAACATTTATATTTTAAATATATATATATATATATATATATATATATATATATATATATATATGTATGTATTTAATTATATAAATAAATTTATAATTAGTACATATATTTTTTAAAATAAATATATTAAAAACAATATCTTAATTAATTCAATACTCATATTAAAAATTAATTATTTCTTCGACAATTATTTTAGTAATATTAAGACAGGTGTCACACAAACTTAACATGAAAATAACAACACAAGTCACGTATCGGTTACATTATCTACGCTTGAGATAAATAGACAATTACAGTTATATTGTGGTCTTAAAAGAGCATCATCTGTTCCGGATGTTCACTGGTTACAAGCAATGTAACAAAGACACAATATATGTAGGGACTAAGATGACCCGTGTACGGTGAGAAAAGTAACGGACATATTGGACATTGTCACAAAACAACATGTAATAATAATATTGAAATAATATACCTGTGATTAATCCAATGTATATACATATATAAATAAATATATGTACAAGAAATATTACTTTTTTTAGATTAAACTATTCATGTTTTATTATATTATGCTGGGTACTTTTTTGATATTGGATTAAAAACAAACACTAATGCACACAATTTTAAAAATGAATTGACATATCCGACAAATGTTTGTATCTTTTGTATTTTAATATTGCATTGATAACTGAATCTTTAATAAATAAATAGTCCATGACAAAAGTTATTTATGAAACTTTATCTTAATTAGGGTTAATAAATATAATGATTATTTGTTCGGGATTTTTGAATGAAGACATAAAAATGGTACATTAATAAATTTTATATATATATATATATATATATATATATATATATATATAAATATATATAATAATAAAATATAAAGAAGATCAATAACATTAAAACACAAGGTATTTCAAACATTTAATAACTAAAGTTATTAAATTAATTTTACTATATAAAACTGACATTTTAAAAAACATATTAAAATTAAAGGTTTGTTTAGAATAGTATTTTTATTATAAATGCTTTTTGTAAAAAAAACAAATATACATTTTTGTAATTATTTGATTTTTTTATTTAAGCTTTATTAGACAATTTCAGTTTGAAATAATAATAATAATAGGGAAAAATATTCTAAAAATACGACTATTTATAATACACACACATATACATAAAAACACATATGTAGTCTTAAGTATTATTTTTAATTAATATTTTATGTCAATTTCCCACACTAATATTTCATCAAACATTTTACTGTTTCATGTATAAAAGATAACTTAGCATGTGGTCTTCTTTGCGGTATTGGTATAACGCTTGAAATGTAATTATATATATATATATATATATATATATATATATATATATATATATATATATATATATCGGCATTTGTGACTATGTTAGAGTTCATTTACATGAGTTACGATTAAAAAAGAAAAGTAAATAACCGTGTATGTATTATTTAACATTTTATTAAAGAAATTTCGACATCTGTTATCGTACAGTATATAAACAAATTAAATAATTATGTTCCGAGAATCTGATGTCAATTTCACTAACTAAAAAGCACATAAAATAAAACATTGTGTATGAAATTTGTAATATGTCGTAATATTCAACCGTTACTGAACAAATATGAACATTAAAACAAATAGAAGTACGTACTTGTAAAAGTAGTAACCGTGTGGGAGAATGTAATAACTCACAATTCTGCAAACGAGAGGGGACTGCAATATATTACCCTGGTAGTAGAAAAAGTCATCAATGATGCCGACAAGAACCTTATATTGTACCAACCCTTGCGTTTGGTGCGTAAGAAATAAATGACTCGAGGGTGAAACATATTAATGAGAGGTGACATGACATACGACGTGAAGAAACAATGTCCGTTTTTGTTTAACATATGTGGTAGACGAAGAGATGGATAGAACATACGAGTTGGAGGAAGTCGGAGTCAACGACTGAATAGAACGTCTCTTGAGATCCCTTCTCGCCTACGAGGATTCTGGTGACATATGGGGTCCCTGGAGCGTGACCTCGTATAACTTTAATGCTTATGTGGCTAACAGCGTTGACGCTCAAAGACTGTCTTTACGTAAAATTACTAATTAGCTATGTTTTCTTGCTGTTTGCTAAAATGTCTTTGAACTCGGAAACAAAAATACAAACAATGTTCACTTGAAACAACAGAGCTATAATGAATAAATAACATCTATTGTATTTCTTTGGAATTTTTAATATGAACCTATTCAATGAATAAGAAACGTAATAACGTTAAAGAAAATCCCGTTTTATTAAGTGTTTCTACGAAATTATTTTTATTAATTTTACCAAAACAAACAAAATTTTAACTAAATTTATTTATAAACAATTTATTTTAGATATTATTAATTTTTAATAAGGAAAAATTGACAAATATTTTTTGTTCTAACTCAATAATTGGTTATTATTTATTTATTTTAATTATGCCATAGTTTGAAAAGAACTCAAAAAGAACAAAATATTAACTATAATATTAAATAATAATTATTGACTATTTATAAAGATTTATCTGAGTTGATATATGTTCATAACAGGAATCTAGTACATAGAACTGCTTCTATTTCTTGATATTAAAAGTAATCTTGAATGAAAACGAACTTAAAAGTCGCGTGCGTGCAATATCTTGAAAGTGAAACATTACATACTTGTATTTTATACATTATATATGAATATAATCTACTAACAACAAACTTAATCTATAATCTTATTTATATTATTTGATTATATTTATATTTACATATTTATCATATTTGCACGATTATATTATATAAGAAGGAATATATAATTAAATTATTATATAACTTAATAAATAACCTTTTTTGAAAATATTTTAAATTAAATCAATTATTTTCTTAATTAAAATAATTGTTTTTAATTGAAAAATAAATGAGGAAAAATATTTTATGTCAATAAAGAAATGAGAGTTTGAATACTTTCTAAAAAAATACAAATATTTTAGTCATTATGTAAATATTTATAATTAAATATTTTATTCTCTTTATACTTTAAAAAATTGTTTTTTTAAAAAATAACTAATTTTATTATCGAATTTCAATCATGATTTATTTATAAAAAAATGTCAAGAAACAAAATATATAAATTAATTCCCAATAATGTAACTATTTGAGAAAACTGTATTTTTTTTATTTTACTGTATTATCTTCAAATATTTTTTTACTAAAATCCAAAGAATAGAAAGTTGTATTTTAAATAATTCGTATATATATATTAATAAATATTAAAGATGTATTCTGATATTTATATGAAACATTAAAATAAAACACATTTATTTTATTTGTAAATAAAGACTATATATTGATTGCTCTTTACCATTATACTCTATCTAAAATATATATAGTAAATGAATTTCATTATTTTTTTTCTCAAGTATATTTAGTAATGTGATTTATTCTAATTGGTTTAAATATAGAAATCACTACGAGTAATAACCAAAGTAAAAATAGTTGTTAAATAAAATTGAAGCGCTTACAGCTGTTCAGACGATTTAAATCTGTGATGATAGATCACTGATTAATTCAATTTTCTCGTCCAATAAATGAAAGTAAATAAATGACAATTTACATTTATTAGTTGTAATATATGTATATATATATGTATATATATATATATATATATATATATATATATATAATTTAATGCAAATAGGTCAAGAAATATGTATCTGTAGACTTGAGAGGTCAATGTTGAGTGTGGCCCTGACTGTAGTTTATAATTCGTTTCAGGGCGGTCTGCACTGCAACGTTGCTGCAGTTCTTTTATTAATGTAAAATGTTTATTGCTGTAGCAGTCAGACGATGTCTGACATATGCCGACAAGTGAATGACTGCCACCGACGTAGCCGAAGGCGTGTCACAGCAATATGAATGCGTGCCGCCATCTATTTCCACCTCGGCTGGGATGCGTGATCTTAATATTGTGTATAAACAAAATGGTCAACACAATTTTCATCGATTCAGTTCATTAATACAATTTTAAATACACGTATATGAAAGTCATGTTTCAAAGAATTGTTATGTGCGATCTCTAATAGGAAATTGAAATCGATTCTGCGAAGAATGCAACTTTACTTAATGCTACAATTTGATATTTTTTTAAGAAATATTTTCCTTGTTTTAGATGGTGTAAACAGATTTATAAGTGTCATGAAAAAATATATAGCCTTATAGTAATAAAGAAAAGTAATCTTAATGTCAATAAAATATATCAATAATTGTAACAATGATTGACCTTTTCTTTATTTCATTTTTACATTATTTATTATATGAATAAATATCATCGATATACTTACATGACAAACTAAAAATAGAATGTCAAGGCTTTTTTAATATTTATTAGAGAAAAGAAAAATTTATAACTGTACAATTTTATTTTATAGCTCTATTATGAAATAAAGATGACAACATTTACTGTTTATAATTCCATTTACACTTTATTGATTTATATTTTTAATCTACTGCATTATTTATAAAAAATATCAATTTATGTTTTGTATAAAAAGTTAAAAAATTATATATACGAAAAATATAATAAATGAGATAATTTTTAAAATTTAAATTATTGTTAAATTAAATATTATTAATTATCAATGCGATTAAAAAAACATAAAAACAAAACTAATGAAAATATTATATATAAAATAAATTATTTTTGAATAAAAAATTATATATTCAATTTTAATTAAAAACACACACAACCCTGAAATGAATGTTAATATATTCGTTAGATTAAAAAAGAATTTAAATTAGAATATTTTTTTCGTTAAATTTTAAAAATCATATTACAAAATAAACAATTGGTACTATTTCGAGTAAAAAATTCTTTTTACTAATTATAAATGTAAAAATATGTAAAATATTCAATTTCCTACAAAAATAACTGTACATTTAATGAAGTTTTGTATAAAAATTCATACTTTTGTTTTTAATAATAGATACGTAAATATTTGTAAAATTTAATAATACTATTTTTGTACGGTAATTATTTAATAAATATAAATATTTATTATCTTTTGTATTAATTTTATATTCTATGAATATTTTATGATTTTTTGATGTACATTCTTTTATATGTCATTTTGTAAAATGAAATCTAAAAACGGACAGAATAACGATATGCAAATTAAAAACTTCGCTAAAGTAAAAAAGTGTTGATATAAAATGATTTGTCTAATTAACTATTGAAATATAATGATATACATACGTTAAAATTTATCTTTAAAAATCAATCAGTGAATGATTGCAACGAGACTAAAATTTGCACTCTATCATCATAGACGTTGTAGGCGTAAGTTCGAAATCCGCTTTTGACATTTACATTCGAAATGTCTGAGTCATGTTTATAATAGGTCATCGTTTATAAGCAGGACATATTGAGAGTTCTAGAAACAACTTTAGTCAACCTCCGAGTTTGTATAATTTTTATAAGTAGTACAAATAAAAAACGGCGATATTAACAAGGTCAATATTTGACCACTTCTTTTTAAGTAAGTAGCATTATAAAATTTTATTATGGCCATACATTAACAATGATCATTATTTGAATAGTTAATAGTATAGTTCTATAATACAAATTCAACAAAGTCACGAACAAAAACTAGTATTAAATATGTTTTATATATACATACACACACACACACAAATATATATATATATATATATATATATATATATATATATATATTTATGTTATATAAATGAGTATTTATATATTATTTATAATTTTATATATTGAGATTAAGAGTTCAGTGCCACAGCATGTGATCTTCCTAGAATTTTTAATTTAGAAAAATGAATAATTTTGAAATATTACGTTTCTCATACATTAACATATATTATGATTCATTTAAAGTATTAATTCTTAAATAAAAAGTTGATTATAATTCTTTATTAAATATTAATTCAATTAATTTACTATATTAAATATAATCATATTATATTATATTATATTATATAAAAAATATATTGTAAAGGTACTAAAAATATATATTAAAATGAAAAAGGATTTTTCTATCAATTTAAAATTTATTAACTAATTGAATTTTAAGAGTTTTATATAAAAATAATTAAATACATCAAATTAATGTTTTTTTTAAAAAAAAAAGATATGTAATTAAATTTTGTAAAGATATTTTATTAAATTGATCGTATTCTTTAATTTATTACTTTGTACAAAAATTGATATGAATAAAAAATGTAACGTTATCTTTTAGTACATCCTCATCGAGATGAGATTTATATATACAAATATTTTTATTAGTTTTGTGTACACTAATATATAAATTAAAATACGGAAAAAATAATACGGAAATGACTTGAGAATTTTGTTAGAATATATTTTTCTCAGGAGCATATTCGCATGCGACGTTTGCGGCGTGGATCAACGACCTCAATTGTAATATGGAAGAACTAAGATAATCATCAACATCTTCCGGTACGCTAAGATTAAAATAGAACAATCACAACGGGCGGGTAAGCTACAAACCTGAGCGTGTACGTACATTGCATAGTGCATAGCGCATTACAATTATCTACAATTATAATACACTATCAGAAACTGAGTGTATTTTATTCATAACAAAGAACATAAGCGACTTTTATTGACTTGAACGCGTAAAACTATGACGTGACGGTATCACTGTTATTATTCGCATTGATTAATACCATTCATGATTATGAACGCACATATTTTCAAACAATACTAGTGTTTGTCATAATATTGCAACGAAAATTTATTAAATGTTCAAAGAAATTATTCAATAATGACTCATAGCTAATTCATTAACACGAATGTACATATTTTGTTCATATATTTTTAAATATTTAAATTACTTTCTGAGAAATATTTCTTTTTTTTCATTCAATAGGTTTCATATAAAAATCAAAATGATTAACAAAAATTTCAATTTCATTTTCACTTCTATTTTTTTATTTATATAACAACCGTATGAATTCCTTTTATTTTCATAATAAAATTCAGTTTTAAACATCGACAGTTCTTTGAAAAAAGGAAATTCTTTGATTTATAAATACATTGATATCGATTGACTGTGAATGTTGATAGTGAACTCCACCTGTTTCTCGGTATAAAATTGAAATTCAGTTGCGTTACTCGTATTTATATACAAATATGAATGGAATACATGTGTATATCTAAAGAAAAATGGAAGTGTAGAAGCATTAAACACAATTATATTATAATAGTTTTCTAACAATTACGGCGTTTAATTCAATTACAAAACAATTTCACTGATGTTAACTATACATAAACATGATTAATTTGCATATCTTTCTGTCGATCGGACATAACATCAATTCAAATAAAATTCTGTTCGAATCGTTTACTAATTAAGTGTGATAATTACCTGCATTGATGTCGAGTTTAAATGGTATTCGTGAGATTTTGTACTCAGATGTAATATTTTACTTCTTGTAAACGTTACATCCCACGCTCTATACTCAATCAAACGTGTAAATTGCTAAGAGTGGTTAATTTGCACCCAACCAATGTGTGTAGTATTTATGATGTCTGCAAGGTAATAATATATACCATATGTGCATTCAGGTCAGTGATCTTTTACAATATATGTATATAGTGCAATACGCAAAGCATGGTTGCGCTTTTGATCTTTTATGGTGCTTTTATGACTCTCTTACGCGAGTGTTTAATGCAAAAACATATTATGAAGCGATTTTATACGAATTCTCTTTTTGTTATTGTTGTTGTAATATTAAATATCATTTATTACTACTTCTACTCAATTTAAATGTTTAATTAAATCTTTTAAAAATCTTTAACTGTATAATAACCTAGGAATGAAATATTAAAATGAAAAAAAATTAACAGGAAATATAAATATGTTAATTTTAAATCGATATTTATTTTCAAGTTCAATACTGACTTTTCTTAATTTTTACATATTTTAATTTTTTATTGCAATATCCATTAACATTGAACATATGGTCTAAAAAAATTAAATTCCGTACACTATTTACATATATAAATACATACATATATATATATATATATATATATATATTATATTTCATAACACTAGAAAAATTTACATAAATGTAAATACCTAACTATTCGATAATAAATTAGCATAATTTGCAAGTATTTTTGATGAAATTAAGTAACATGTTAAGTTATAAAGTAAACAGTAAATTACGATTTGCAAATATATATCATATTTGTGTATGTTTCTTCTAGATGTATATCTTTTTTTGTTATTATAACGTTAAATGTATTTTAATTGGTAAAGAATTTTTACTAGGTCAAAAACATAACAGTATTATATATTCAAAAGATATTTCCGATAATTATATTTTAACAATGTCACTTTTAATGCGAAAAATGTTGTAGTTAATAGTCTGTACCGTTTTTCGTGTCGTATTTTATATTACCCTAATTTCATTTCCGTTAATTTGTTTACTTAGGAACAGAGGTTTTTTTCTTTATTTTTTAGATAAAAAATAGTGTACTGAGTTTGTATGTCATTCACAAATATGAATTTATATACACTTACTCGCAATATATATATATATATATATATATATATATATATATATATGTAATGAAATTATTTTTTAAGTAAAATATATAGATTATTAAATCCAATATTAAGTATTTGTAAAAAAATCGACCTTAAGTTATTTTAAATGTTAAAATCATTTAAATTATATATTACATCATATGATTTACAAATTTCATATAAGTGAATGTGTAAAAATGAATTAATGAAATACTCTTGTAAGTTATTTAATATATATATATATATATATATATATATATATATATATATATATATATACATTGAAATAGGATTGAATGTTGGATGAAAATTAATTTAAAAATAATTATAGCAATTAAAAAAACTGATGTACGTATTCCTGCTAGTCGATTATAAAAGTATTTGAAATAAATTGTATAATTTTGGTGTTGTTATTAATGTGCAGATGAAAATTTAATAATAGCTAAAACGATTTTTAAATTTTCACACGTATATATATATATATATATATATATATATATATATATATATATCATGTGTAAGAATGTAAACAAAATGAAACCCGTTATAATTCGTTAATATATGGTACTGACACTATTGTAATTGTATATATTAAAAAAATAAGAAACACCTTTTCGGTAATGATTAATAATTGACTTATTTAAAACCACATCTTTCGTTGCACGAAACCGCAACTTCTAAAACGGCCAATTCATCGTACAACACTGGCGTTCTCGACAGTAGAGCCCAACAGGGTCATTGTATCGAACGTCACTTCTAGAACACATGAATAAAAAATCGCAAGACACAGCGTGTGCTGTACTGAACTTGACAACGCCGGCGAGTGCAACCAACTCTCCGTTGTTCGGTTCCCACGTGTGGGCAAGTTTGTCGCTCTGTTAGCCGTCGGCCAGTAACTAAAAGCGTGAAACTTCCACGAGACACGATTATGTGTGCTTTGCTAGTCTATTGTGTGACTTGGTGTTGGAGAACCGACTCACTATAAATGTTACTCTCGTTTAAATATATCAGGGCCGTTTCAAGGGACGATTTCACAGCTTCATATATTTACAGATAATATCTGATATTTAGATCTATGAACATAAACCATTCAGTACGAAATTGATTTATCAACACATTTCAGAAATACATAAATAAATGTACAAATTTTTAAAAAAATTCAAAATTTGAATTTATATAAATATGAAAAATATCTATTATTCACAATAGAATAATAGAGCTGATTTTTTTATTTTTTTCTAAAAAAAAATCTTCTGTAATAACATTTCTTTCTCTTTACAAAAAAAAAACTTTATAAACTTTTTTTATTTAAATACCTGGTGGGATATTATTTTTTTAATTATATAATATTATCAATGAAAGTACATGAATTCAACATTTAAAAAAATGAATGGAATAAGATTAGATAAATTTTATATTATATATTAAGTAATAAAATACATTATTTAAAAAAAAATTAAAAAATTACATGATTACAGTATCTTTTTTAAAAATAAATTATCAAGATTTAAAAATATTTTTTTAATTTAATTAATACATATTTTTTACATTTTGGTTCAAGTGTAATTAAACTGAATTTAATATATATTTTAAATTGATACTAAATTGATTATATTTCACCATATCTATATTCTTTTTTATGTTTTATTTCAATTCAATTGATTATTTCATTTGAAAATTTCTAAATCAAAATAAAATATTTTTTGTGTTATTTATTTAGAGTACAATTTTTTCTAAATTTATTGTCTAATTAAATATTTTTTTTATAATAAAATATAAAGAAAAGGACCAACAATTTTTAATATTCATAATTTCTGTTTCCACTTTTTCTAGTATTAAATTAATATTTAATTATATTTCATATATTTCAACTCTGTTGTTTTAAATTGCTATTTTTAAAAATAAAAAAATACTCTCTTAGTTTAATACCATTATTTTTAATGCATTTGTCACTCGTTTCCTTTCTCATAGTATACAAAAGGTTATTTTTAATGCAACAAAAAAATTTAAGATATTAATTTATATATCAATCTTTAACTCGTCTAAATGACATTAAATAGAATAAAAAAAATATCATTAGAATCGTTGAATGATTGTGCTGAATCAAGTTATCTTCTTCAATGCAATTATAAGTCCACACAAATCTATTAGTAAAATAGACTAACTAAAAAAGAAGCAAATAGGTGCATAAAATGTTTTAGATCTTATAATGACAGTCTCATTAAAACGTCAACATTAATGTTATAAACATTTATCACAACAGTAATATAAATTTTATTTTGATGAAACTGATTTCTTAGTTGAAGTATACATCAAGTGTCTGTAATATCAAGTAGTTAATTCTTATTTTTTACTATTTTAATAATACAAGTACGGAAATGATTTCAAAGTTTACTTTCACACATATAATTCGTATGATTGTATTTAATTAATTAAAACGTAAATGTTTTTGGTGAGTTATTCAAAGGTTGCATTCTGAATGTGCATATTAATTAAACCTCTACTATAACCATTTTTTTACATATATGTATATGTATATATATATATATATATATATATATGTAATTATATTTTATTTGATAGGACATTTACCTGTAGGAGATTGACCTTTAAGTAAATATAAACTAATGAAATCTATTTTGTCATAAAAGTTCGTTAACATAGAATTTTGACCGAAAGAGTATTCTTTGAAAACCGATATCCACAGTCATAATGAAATTAAATTTACAATATATAAAACAATTATTATGTTACATCTGCGCGTATATACCTCGAGTCATAAAGTTTTATAATCTAAAAAAATGCATTCATTTAGAACACATGTCAGTATCAAGCGGAAATGTGTTGATGTTCGATGTATATTACAATTTATTTTATGGACACTTGAATTATTTCAATGGAATGAATAAGAAAATGAATATAATTGAGATATATTTATTAAAATTCTTGAAATCATTTTTAACTGTTGTTTTTATAAGATTAATTTACTTATCAGTTTCATTTCAATGGAAGTATTTTTTTAATTAATGTATTTTAATTTTAATATTATTTATTTTTTAATCTAGATAAAATCAAAATTAGATAAATATATTTTTCTAGCTTTAATATAGTGAATAATATAATTAAAATTTATATATGTTACAATATTCCATATCAGAAAAATACACTAGATTTTAAAATAAAAAAAAAATATTAAAGATAAACTAAATATTTTTTTTTGAAAAAAGATAGATATTCAAATGAATGTGAAAATGAGAAAAAAACATTTAAACGTTTAATGTTTTTAAAAGAGTTCATTCGTTCATAAAACGTGTGCATTCAACAAATTTTCTAAAAATATTTTTAACTTGTAGGAAACTCTTTTTTACTATAAAGGAACGTTCGTTAAACTACAATTTACGTGCAAGTTAAAAAATACTATTTCAAACATAAGTACACATTCACAGACAGAAATCTATTTTTAAAGCAAAGCTACGAGAGAATAAATTTTTAAAAGAAAATCGGTTTGAAATCGGTTGACTAACTTTTAGAAACATTCTTTTAAATTATTTATAAATGAATATAAATAAGAAATATTAATTTTCAATTAGTTGTTTAAAAATATCCAGATAAAAATATATTATCTAATTTATTTTTCTATCTCATTTAATAATCATGATTATCATAAAAAAACATATGTATTTAATTTTCATATTTAATAAATTTAATATTGAAATAATCATAATTATTTAATAAACAAATCCGAGAAAACCATATTAGTTATATTATTATCGAATGAAAAAATTAAGAAATCAATGGTTTAAAGTAGTGAAACGTTGTTGAATATTCCTAAAAATACCACCCTTAAGAAACAAGAAGTTAAATATTAAAACTTTAATGGAGATCAACGGCTTCTGACAACGTAAGTATGTAAAAATATTGTTTGTATGTATAATACTTTACATACTAAGAATTTAACAGTAACGTAACAGTTTGAACAAATAGATCTTTATTGACATAAAACATATATACAATAAATAATATTTACTTTACGAGTGTTTCAACTGTACAGAGACACTTGTATATAATAATGAACATATGTATGTATGTGGTGTAGTTCAACTTTATTTAGATCCACAAGAACAAAGTTGTATGGTGAGGTCAGGGAATCTTGCGGAATATGTTTGAAAAAAATACTTGTAACGGACGTGTATTATAAATTATACATCATAAGTTTATATGAATAAACAGAATTTATTTTTATTTTTCAAATCATGAAGTCAACATCGATTTGGTTTATGTTTCCTTATCTTCAGATGACAAGTTGAATTAATCTAAGTTAGATATAATCTCTTTTAATAAATATAATATATATATATATATATATATATATATATATATATATATATATAATTTAAAGGTAATACCTTTATAAGATACAAATTTCAAATATTAACAAATAAAAAATTAAATATTTATACATACATAACTGTAACATATGTTCAATTAAACGTGTTATTGCAGAATCGTTTTCAAGATACGTTGGTTTGTCATCAAATTTACCGTTGTTTTTACTACAAGTTAAGCTGTGTCACCTTTCACTAAGAACTCATTGAAAGCAACGGTTTTAATTCATAATATATTGATTGTTCGGTAGATAAAAACGGTAGCTTAAAATTGGTATTTATTAATAAGATTAGTAATGAAATGAATCTTTTTTTTTAGTTTTTCACCGTATACTTTTTTTAATCTCATTAACCTAGTAAGATGCCACACATATTTTTGATATAAGGAAAATTTATTTAAATGAATTAAATATTTTCTTAATAACATATATACATATATATATATATATATATATATATATATATATATATATTTAATTTATAATGAAATATTCTTTTGTAGTATAATTAAAAATATAATATTTTATTTTTGAATATATTAACAAAAATTCAAATATTTTTAAAAAAAAAACATATTTTAAAAGTGAACTGAGATGAATAAATTTCCATATCAATAACTCTCATAGAAAAGTTTACACTGAAAATTACTTGCAGAGATGGTCATAATTTTTTATTAAAAATATAAAAAAATATCATTTTTTGGCCATTTAACGCGCAAATTAAATTAAATTATGACATTACTTTTGATGGTTGAAAATAATTGTAAAATTACACTTATACTTTTAATTTCATATCACATGAAAAGTGATTTCATAGAATGAAATCGTAAGTGAGTACGACGCAAGCGAGCATGAATGTCTCCTGAAGCGTAATACATCAGGTTTAATTTAATGATTTAATTTTCAGAATTGCCGACCATAAAGGTTGTTGTCATTTGTATAATTCTCATAATAATTCCATTACTTCTAAAGTACTGTTATAAAATTACACATGTCATAAAGAAGTCACGTATATTAATTCAATGATATAAATTAAATTAAAATTTTAATTGCGATTGTAGAATTCTTTTTTCTGTATTTTAAAATGTATTTAAAAAACACATTAATGAATGTGAATAAGTACATACTTTATATATATACTATTAATTAGAGCTAATTGATTTATATATACTCAAACACATTTTAAATTATTGTTTTTATAAATTAGTTCTGATTGTACTTTTTAATTTTTATTTAAAAATAATTATTAGATTTTAATAATTGTGAAAATATTAAACAGTATCGATATTAAATAAATATTAAATGTTTTTTTAATCAATTTTGCTTAAAATTATTTAATTTTAGTAAAAGTTCATTTTTATATTTAAGAAATGACATATGACAAAAAGTATATACATTATTTTTTATATTAAATATCATTTAATATTGTAGATACTTTCTTTTATCTAACAACGACTTCCTGCTTGTCTAAAGAAGACTTTACTCATCTTATAATTTTTATTTTAAATTAAATACTTTCTAAATACAATTTTCAATATTTGCAATCATTAAACATTCAATATATTTAATTTAATGGCACTAAATTCTATGTTTAGTTATGCAGACTACAAATTTACGCCTTTTTAATGACAGGTTAAATTTATATTTAATATTAAATGTAATTTTGTAATTGCATAATTTTTTTATAAAATAACTTAAAGAAGCTATTGTTTATGAATCAATCTTATAATTATATTTTTTTATTTATTACAAAAAATAATACATTTTCAAATAATCAAAATGTATATATAATATAAACTTTAATGTATGATATTTAACATATACTAAATTTAAATTGTCGTTATATAAAGAATCGAAAGTTTTATAATTTTTAAAAAATACATATAATATTTATTTTTAAAATATTGACAAATACTATCTCTTATTTTATAAAATAACAATTAAAAGATTATACGAAGCATCACTGAATTTTGAAAAATGTGGGTCAAGTCAATTAGTATTTTTTGAAAAAAAATTAAAGACAATACATATTTACATATACTTTTAATTAACAAGTCAATGTTACTTAAAATTATAAGTTATTAAAGGAATAATACACGTTTTAAATATCGACATATTCTCATCCTATTTTCCCACGTTAATCTCTTCTTTGAAAAAAGTTCAAATTTCATATAATCTATCTAAAACAGTAATGATTGACATGTTTCGAAGTGTTTGTTTTTAGGATTTGCAATGGTCATTAATTTTTTACTTGTAGTCAAAAAAAGCATGTTACTATAAAAATCTTCTTTGAGTTCAATATACACATAAACCGATGATTATTTAATAATTAATAAAAACTTAAAAATATTATGAAATTTTATATATTTTTATTTGAAATATAAAACGCTATGTATACATATGTCGTAACTGTCGTATATATGTGTGATGTTGTGAGTAAAAAAGTAATTTATAATTGATGTTAAGTAGTACAAGAAAAAACAGTATTATTGGTTATTAATGTCAGAAAATATTACAGTACAACACCTAAACTTAGGGCAAAGATGCCGTTCTTTCTTGACTGTTTATCTACAACCTGTTATACGCTTTATTACGATTACATGTCAATGACTGGAACATTCATTATAATATTTATAAGAAATATCAACACGCTACTAGGTTGCAATGAGCGTGTAATAGGAGTTAATGAATCATCAAGGAAAACCACTTTTGAATGATGTAAGTAATGTTCGGATTCCAAATGCAAAAAATATCGACAGACAACAAAACAACTTGGTTCATCTCAGAGTACTCTGATAATAATCACATTTCATGGAATTAAGAATTGTTTCATTTATATATGGTTTTAAATCAAGGTCGATTTTGCTTACGTTATATAATTTTAGAAAAAAATTGTAATAAAATTATTATTACGTTTCGTTTGTATTCCGTGCAGAATTTTAAGTATACAAATCAAACTGCATATACTCGTATATATTTAAAAACGGATTTGTTATTTATTTACATATTAATATTTAATTATATTTTTAATCAGTTTCAAATACGAATAATAATTTTAACATTTTCAATGAAAATCTTCTTTAAACGTTGAAATAACAACGGAAAATTTAAATATTTTTACACTGTTTAAAAATCTAAAATTAAATGAATACTTGTAATAAAATATGATATAATAATATTATTTAAATAAATAAATTTTACTTAAGAACAATTTTAATTATAATTAAGAAGAAAATAAGTGTTTATAGTATTTAAAAATACCTTAAAATGAAATATTCATAAATACGAGTATTAAAATAATTAACCTAATAACTTAATCCTATAAACCATTTTGCATATAAATTTAAAAATATTTTTTGATAAAGTATTTATGCAGGTATTTCGATGACAACGAATATTCTCACTAATTTTTTTCTTATTAAATTCAACGTACATCTTTTATTAACATTTTTCGCATAGCAAATATTCTCACTGTATACATTTTTAATTTATTTAAATTAGCCTTATTCACATATTACGTCGTATAGTATAAGATATTATTCATAGTTTCCAATTAACTATTCAATATTAAACTAATTACAGTTATTTCTCTATATATATATATATATATATATATATATATATATAACAATTTAAATAATTAAGATATTTACTAAAACAAATTATTTAATTTCTTTAAATATTTATATACATATATTAATAAAAACTATACCTAAATTATTAAATTTATAAATTGGAAATGAATATATTATCAATTTTAATTTTTTCAATTCTATTATATATATATATATATATATATATATATATATATATATATATATAAGTAATTGTAAGTATGAATTTAGGATTCCTTAAATATTTGATGAGTAGTTAATTCAACCTTGCTATGATACAAATTATCAAATAAACAAAAATAAAAGAAATACCTAATAGTTTTTCTTATAGAAAAAAAGGTCAAAGATACGAAAAAAATTTCAATGAAAATAAAAAAGTAAAAAGATATTCTTCAAGACGACCTTGTTATTTTTTTTAATATCTGACTCATAGAAAATGATGTTTATTGATTATATTTTTGGTTAATTATGTGAATATTTTGCTGGTTCACAATTTTGTTATTATAATAAAAGATTTCGTAAGAACATTCCAAGACTTGGTAATTATTCTACTATACATACATATATACAAACGTGTACATATTGTTATGTGTATATAAATATATTATGAGTTTTAAATATAGACTCATTCAACAGTAGGCACTACATGCACCTTATATGGTAAAAGATGATCAAACAAAAGTGCATTGAATATTTCATGAGATTGTTTCTGCACTAAAAATAAGAAAACGAGATAAACTAAAGATGTGGTTGTACAAGATTTTCTGCAATGGTGAATATCGGACAAAGAAACGCGACCAAAGTTACTGACGCATTGTATTAGTGTTAAACTTACTCTTCATCGTTTTTACTGATGGAAATTATTGAAGTATAAATAATGCATTTTAGAAAAAAATATGTCTATGAGTAAAACAACTTGTCTGCAGAAAATAATTGTGTTATGGAACCATTAGCAACTAGTCAACATGAACTTGATTAATGTATATTTATAGATAATTGTTAAAGCCATTTAGAGTTTAGTTAATGCATGTTATGATTTTTATTATTTTCAGTTTCATATTTTATTTTTTTAATAGTACTTTTATTCATTTGTATATTTATCTCTTTTGTAAAACGCTGCATGTCTTGGATTAATAACGTTGTTAATTAAATTTCTACGGGATGTAATTATATCTTTCATATATATATATATATATATATATATATAAATTAATATTAAAAGTATTAAAAAACAATTATTAAAATTAATAACGTGCATTGAATAGGAATTTATACCTACTTTATACAGAAATTCTACTTAAAATTATATTTTTAAATATTTATAAGTTACTTACATTTACATAGAATTATTTAAAAATTAAAAAAAATAATATAGAATAGACTTAAAAAAATATGCATATTTAAAATAAAGAGAATTTTTTTATTACAGTGAACTTTATTGTATTTATATGCATTAATTTTGTAATATTAATGAATTTATTAATATTTTCTGTTAGAGAGGATTTTTTTAAAAAGAAGTACTTTGCCAATATTAATTTTTATCTATATATAAAATGTTCAAAAATCATATTAAAATATTAATATAAAAATATGTAAATAAAAAGTGATAGTTTTTTTAATCTTTAGAAATCGCTTTGAAACACAAGATTACTTAAACGCTTTGAAATACGATTGCTTTTTGACAATTTAATGTATATATGAACATATAGAAAATGAAAGTGAATGCAGAGTAATTTATGAACATTGTACTTTAATATATTAAATAAGTTAATGCAGTCATGTGTGACATCTTTTTAAAAACTAAAACTATTAATACAAAAAACGAATATGTGTGCTTTATTAATATGCAAATCACACAAATTACATTCATACAAATAAATACATTTCTTCAACTGTATTTTTTTCACATCTTGAAAAGATCAAACGGATGATTATACAAAGACAGGTTGCAGAAAGACCATGTCGTATGCAAATAAAGTACGGGACACAGACAGTTAGTTAAGATTAATTTAAAAAGACGGTCCACGAGTAATGCTGAAAAAAAAATAATCAGACTCGAGCAAATAGTCCGTTCATGAGGGGAATGTAAATAAATATTTACATTACAGTTATAAAAAGGCTATTATGCCCCCTTACTTATAACATAAGATAGGCAAACATAATCTGATATAGGTGTTATTTGGCGGGTTCAATTAGACAGCAGCAGGTAAAAGAATTTTAAGTACGCGTCAAGAACCGTTGTGCAAGAAACGCGAATCGAAATTGATGATGGCTAACAAAATACAGTTGCATAAAACTAGTGATTAATTATATTATGTGCTAATTTTCTATTTTCTGATGGATTATATTACACATTAATAAGTACATCATTCAGGCATTCATTCATATACATTAATATATATATATATATATATATATATATATATATATATATATATATATATATATATTTATATATATCAAATAAAATAATTAAGGAAGTAATCTTTTATTTTTAAAGATTTCTTTCATCTGACCACTTCAACTAAGTAATTACGGAGTTAACAAGGAGAACATTACATATTAAACAAAGAGATGTTATATGCAAGGACATTAATGAAATAAATAATGTATCGACAGTGAAAATTATTTTAAGTAGTTTTAATACACGTACATAAGTATATATATGTTATATAATTACGAGTATATAGATTATTAAAATATGTTTAAATTACTAATTAACTATCAGTTTTATTAATTGATATTGATTGATGTTTTATAGACACTTTTACTAATTAAAATAAATTTATTCCATATTCGTTCTGAATGTTTGCATTTTTAAAGTACTAATATATAAAAAAATTTTCAAATGATTATCTATCTTTATTATGAATAAAAGAATCATTTTTTTTACATTTTTTAATTTTATATTTTTTCATAAAATGTATTTTGAAAGAAATAAATTCTAAACACAAGCTAACATATAATAAATTTTAAAAATAATTTTAATAAACTTTATATTATTGTTTTTTTATTCAAAAACAAAATAATATTTTTTAAATATATTGAGAGTATTTCTTAATAAATTAATCATTTGAAATCAACGTTCTATTTATAAAACAGGATATAATTTATAAATTAAAATATGAAGACAAATCATTGAAAGAACACTTATTGGTCATATAATTAATCTTGAATTATGGAAATTACAACTTTTTATTGAATTAGTACAATAATTTAATCGAATACTTAAAATAAAACTATACTTTTTTTATAAAATAAATGTTTGTTAAGGTATCGGTTTTTAGTGACTCATTAACACACACACAGATATATATGCATGTGTGTGTATATTTTAGAGTTTAATAATTATAAAATATGGGAAATATAATTTAATAAAATGCATTTAATTATGATATATAGAATAAAAATAGAAATTTAATAAAATATTATTTCCTAGTTCTAATATTTTTTTATACTTAATAAATTAACGAATTCCAATTTAATATAATTATGTATATTTAAATTATTCCTCTCGTCGATGCAAATTGCAAATATTAAAATATGCTTTTGTAGGTTGTCTGAGTTATTTTAATACATTTAAATAAAACAAATATGACCTTTTCTAATTTTTTTCGTTTAATTTATTAAAATTTGTTCAATGTTGAAATGATTTACAGAAATAATCTAAATATGATAATTGTAATATATATATATATATATATATATATATATATATATATATATATATATATAAGTATAAATACTTATATATATATATATATAAGTATTTTTATTGGATGTAAACATGTACATTGAAATCTACACGATAAAATGCATTCAAATAAAACCCATGTTGAACTTGGCCACGACACGAATATAAAACATGTTTACTGCAATAATATTGTGACATTTGGGTTATATGTCCGCGGTGTTTCATTCAAGACACTGGCCACACCGCTTCTGTTGTGCTAGTCAGTTGTGTTTGTCTCGTACATAAATACATGTAATATATTTTTCTGGGTCTCGGATTACAGGTTGGTGGACGAACGTATAACATATTCGATGTTTAGTATGCATCGAAATTATCAATGTAAAATAAGAAAATAATATGTCTATGGTCCAATAAACAATGTAGGTAATATGACATTGTGTTAATTTACTAGACTACTGTTTTGATTGAAGGTCAGGTATTAAAAATTTCCGAAAAAACGGGTTTCACTTTCGTAGATGCGAATATCGTCAGTAAGGCTTCTAAGAAATAGATTTTGTTATAAATAAATCAGATCACGCAGTTGGTTTTCCATTTGATAAATACGTTGATGTATATTAAATTTTCTTATACAAAACTTCCTTTAAATAAGATTCTTATATTCAATTATAATGATTTCTATAGAATTATATACTTTATTCGAATATTTCCAGTTAAAACTGAAGATATTATAAATCACTAAAACACATTAAATTTTAAAATTTCTATCATTAATATTTTGAACGTAAATCAGAAGTTTGGTTTTATTATATACATGGTTAAATATATAAAATTCAAATAAATGTTGTAAATCATAAGTCAAAATATATTTGACTATTTAAACAGATAATATATATTTTTATATATATTAGAAGAGTATCTTCCAAATGAAATTTTAAATTAATTTTATATTAAGAATAAACTGAAACAGGAAGTTGGGTGTTTATAAATAAAACTTGCTTATGTATTAAGACTAAACTAGTTTTCTAAGCAAGGATAAATACATGTTATACAATATATATATATATATATATATATATATATATATATATATATATATATATATATAACAAAAAAAGGATCTTATTAAATAAAAAAAGCATCAACTATGCATTATATAGTTGTTACAAACTAAGTATGCATATTGACAAATGCGACTATTATCTTGGTCTGCACAGGACAACATTTCTGTCTGGACCAACCACTGAGTCAGAGTAAAGTCTATTGTTATTGATTCACATATAGTGTATGCGGTCTAACCGATGTCTAAGCTACGGTGTGGTTTCTAAATCTCCATTCGCTTTAATTGTGGTATTATGTTTCGTATTCATATACAAATCAAATGCAAATAATTTATATTAATGTTGGTATTAAACTTTAAGCGTCATACTATTTCGATGAAAATGTCCTCAGATATATTTATGCATATATTTCTATTTAATGTGACGAAATTAAATTATCTACTCTCAATGATAAAATCCCATTCCAAAGGTCAATTAGTATAACAAGTAGTTGTCTGGAAAATTTTGTTGCGAAATTTTTAAGAAGTAGTTATTATACTTCATATTAATTCATTGAAGGTTTAAATTGATTCATTATTTTTATATCTCTAAATTACTATAAATATTAGGTAGGTTTTATAAGACGAAATTTAATTATATGTTTTATAATCATTTTTAACATAATATGAAGAAATTATATATATATAAGCATTAAAAATGTAGTTGTATCTTTATCTTTTTAAAAAATACTTAATTTGGTAATAAATATAAAAAAGTAAGTAGCAAATTTTCAAATTATTGAAAAAAATTAAATTAAATTTCAATTTTTTTTCTTTTACTGTAATAACATTTTTTGTTACAATACAGATATCCAATATTTATAATTTTAATAAAAAAGTCAAATTTTCAATTTTATGTACAGTTATATTATGAATTCGGTTTTAATTTAATCTAAACTAATTTAAATATTAATAAAAATTCAAACTGAGTGACAGTGATCAGCTGTTTTCGTTCATAAATATCGTCGGTTTGATCCGTGGGAATGTTTTAAACATAAACGAAAGAATTTTCAATGGCAATAGATACCCTTACATATGGCAAGAGCATGCAAAGTGCTTGAGTAAATAGAGCGGTGGTTCTCGACGAAGCGAGCAGACAACGATTAATGGTTCTTTTCCCAAAGAGGTTTGTTTTAAAGTTTACCTAGGCCATCAGTGTGCATCCACTTTACGTTTTAAAAATCTCACGATTTTTAACACACTAAGACCAGTATCATTCAACATAACACATCACATGACAAATAGGATACGTGCGTGAAAACATCACTTATGCAGATTCATTTTATGTTTAATACTCATCTTTTTATGATTTTTATAGCATAATTCTAATATATATATATATATATATATATATATATATATATATATATATATAAATGAATAAATATATTGCATTGCCTAAAATACGTTAAGAAATGTTTCACAACACAAGTCTTCTTTTTTGTAAAACAATGATATCATGACCGGAAGTTTATTCGAAAGAACACCCATACCTTTATGTAAATGAAATAGTTTTATGTGAGGAATCTTGCAAACTTGTACGTTAAAAAATGAATGTTATGGACGTAAAATTAAGTATTATAAGAAACATTGATTGATTAAAATATTGAGTAGGTTAAGGTATAGTTATTTCATTGTCGTCGTTTTTGAACATTAATGAGGCGTGCTATGTTATTAATCCTATATTTTTTAAAAAAAGAAACCGTGAAGAATCTAATTTAAAATTAAATAGATAACACGTGTGATATAATATAACAAAAGTTATATCGATAATGAATAGACAGAATGTGATTAGTCAGTTATCGTTGCTATTTTAATGAATATAAAAGGCTGTTAGATTTTTTCAGATTTCTAATTTTGTAAACTTAAGATAGACATCTGTGAAATTAGTTGAAATTTTAATTAATAACTTGTATCATAAATATATTTTATCATAAATATTTAAATATTAATAAATGTATATAAATCGTATAAAAATATTTTATGTCTAAATAAGTATATTTTCTTTGAAGAGATGATTTATATACATATCATTCAACATATTATATATATATAGAGAATAATTAATTTTTTAGTAATTCTATTTCTTCATAACACTTCTGGTAAATGAATACATCTATCAAATCATCTGTACGACAAACGAAACGAAAATTACTAAGTAGAACTGAGAATTGACTATCGATAAAAACACAATTAATTTTGATGCCTAATACAAGTTCTACTTTTTATGTATTACTGTTGTTGAGTGACTCTGATTATATATTCCGTGTACAGTTTTGTATTACATGTCGAAGAACGCTGAATGATAATGTAATGTATAATTGTTTAGACCTTCGTCGTGAATGTTAAGATTAATTATGTTTATGTGCACGTTTAAAATTTTTGAGAACTTTAGTCAGGTGATTCAATAAAACAATTTGTGAGGAGGAAGTGATTTTTGCAAAAAATGTCTTGTTTATTAGTTTTTTCAATTTTAAAGAAACTTTTTAAATTATATATATATTCATTTTAAAACATATATAGATAAATAATATACATTATTAAATAACATTTTAAAATATAATATTAAAAAAATCAAAATATATATTAAAAAATGATACAAAGATGCAATGTGTATTTTTGGTTAATATACACATTTTTATAATATAATAAGAGATATATATCAATAAATTGAATTTAATTACCTGTTTTGAAAATGTGGTGCAAATTTGAATAAGAAAATATACAAAAATAATACTGAATAAAAATATCAGTTAAAATATAATATTTTAAAATTAATAAAATAATAATTATTAAATTTTATATTAAAGCATGCAGAAGAGAATTTCGAAGAAAAAATCAATAAAATTTTTTCACAATCGTAATTTGTTATATTCAAATATAATGAATAAACTTTTTCACAATTATATACAAAATTACAAATTTCGAAATTTTGCACAGTTTTTGTACTCACTTTGTTTTTGTGTGATTGAAACTGTGTAAAAAATTTTTGTTTCAAAAATCACGAATTTCGAATAGAGCAAATATATTCTGATTTAAGAATATCACAAGAAAATTGTATAAAAAGCACTATTTAGTCGTCGCGCACCGGTAAACAAAATGATAATAAAAACCACCACTTTTCAAAATAAACATCTCGTTGCACATAATAATAGCATTGCATCACTGTATCAAAAGTAAATGTTATTTTAAGATAAAAATCACCGATAAGGAAAATAGAGTTCACTTACCAGTCGAATAATATCGCAAGCGTTGTTGTTGACGGGAACGCCGTTGCACTTTGGAATCACAGCACCAGCGGAGTCGTGTCTTTTAGTGGTCAGCGAAGGAGAGTCGCTGTGTTGAGCGCGTCCGTCCACTGTGAGGTGTCCGGCACAAATAATCGTGAGCTTGAGCGCGTGGCTTGATATTATTACGCGGTAGTTTTGACCGCGCTACGGCGGCGGTGGTATGCGTTCCGCGACGAAGAAGAAGAATAACACTTATGTGCGTGTATTCACTACCGGAGGCGATGCACCGGAGAAGCAAGTCGAACAACGCATCGACCAGGAGTGAACTCATGTGGAGCTCCGCGCGTCAGCTTTAAATACTTTGGGGGGCGGGGGACCCCTGCGTCCCGGGTAGGTCGCGCCGTGATTGGCCCGCCGCCTCGGGGTACAACAGATATCGCTAGGAATGCAGCGACAGCGGCACCGGAGGTGAGGTAGTGGTAAACGGCGTCTTCATCGGATCTCCACCGAGATAAATCGTTGATTTGTATCCAACAGAGTCTTCTGACGAAAACTTTAAGTAAAGCACTCTCCGATGTCTGATACTGTCAGTGTTTTGTAACGACTCGTCAGTGATGCATCTGCACAAAAACAGATATATATATATATATATATATATATATATATATATATATATATATATATATATATATAAATCTGTAATATTAACAATATTCTTCTCATCACTACCATCACTGATATCAGTCTTAAATACAAAGTGAAAATTATTTATTTACACGAAATATGAATATTTAATATATAGTGATGTTTTCATAAATTTCAAACTTGTCAAAAACAAGATATATAATAGAAAGATTTTTGAATACTTACATACTGCAATTAATTTATTACATGCAGTTTTATAACATAATATAAAAGCTATGTAAATTGCAAATCAATTTTTATTCAATATTTCTTGTATAATAACACTTTCACGTTTTATAAAGAGAAAATTTACTTGTATTTTTTAGAAATTTTAATAATATATATATATATATATATATATATATATATATATATATATATATATATGTATGTATGCATATATGCATGTGTATGTGTGTTTTGTATGGATATTGATAAAATCAAAAATATTTTTAAATGAATAATTTTAAAACAGTCTCCTCAATTATTTTATAGTGTAAATGTTAATATTTATTTTATCGATTATCAATGAAAAATATTTTTATTAATGTTATTTTGTGAAATAGACAAGTAAGTGAAAAATTATAAAATACTTCTAAAAATATTTTTGCATTATATATATATATATGCAAAAAAAATATTCATAATATTTACATATTGATTTTAATTACTTTCAATTTCAATAAGCAATTTTAATCAAGATAATATATGAAAATTGTTCAAGTTAAGAATTAAAGTATTTTATAAAGTACAAAAAATTCGATTTCTATGGATAATTATATCAGAAGGAAGAAATCATCTTCCTGGATAAAAAATAGTTTTTATTATATTATAAAAATATGCATCGTTCTCAAAATTTAATTAATTTTTAATTTAAATTGATAACATATATTTCATCTTTATTATGTATTTCTTGTATATATGATTTATTTATTTTTATTTACTTATAATTTGTATTATACCATATTGATATGTTTTATTAATTATTATTTATAAGTTTTATTTGTAAAAATATTATTTTTTTAATAAATACTATACTTATTTAACATGATTTTTAATTTTTGTCACCCTTACTCAAACATACCAAGAGACACAAAATATTGAACATTGAATTGTTTAATAAAATAAAAACTTATAACAAACCTTAAAATTATATTACTATAATATAAAACAGAAATTATAAAATCTATATTTAAGAAAAGGCCAAGTTCAAATAAGTCTTTATAGCAGTAATATCTTCATTTTGATCATAATATTTTTATTACATTACTACATAAGTGTTTTTGCATATAAATAATTCGATTTATTATATTTTTATTGCTAAATGATAGTTATAGCATTCAGAATACATTTAATAAAAGTTAATAATTCACATCTAAAGTATACTAAGAATAATTGAGTTCAGTACGTTGCTCTGTTTGAAGGTTATATTTAGATATATAAATGCAACACTCGGAAGTCGGTTTAAAGTTAAATCATTAATTTGTCCGTGAAAACATTTGTATTTAAAATAATATATTTAATCAATTATTGTTTTGTAATATGTTTATATTATATTATTAATAAACTTAAAATAATTGTAAAGTAAACACCATTTGTTGAATATGAAATGACTACGGTAAGAGTTTCACGTTCAATGTGCAATAGTAATTTAAATTAAAAATTACTTACACTCCTTCAAATATTACTTTTTACTTATTATAAATACGAATAAAAGAATATAATCAATTCACAGACTAATTATGTTTCTTGTTTATACAATCCGATTACTTAACAATTTCAAGTATTAGTAATTGCTTTCAAATATTTGTATAATGTTATATATTTCAAATTATGAAATTACGAAGAAAAAAATCATCCTGTATTCAATTAGGTTCATTATTTACAACAGAAGCTCTATACGATAATTCATTATAATGTATTGGAATAAGTACAGTGAATAAAATTCAAACATCGATTCGCCGGTGGCCAAGATGCAAGTGGATGTTTGAAAGCCTGCTCATATGGCAACATAATCTTGTTTTATGCGAGTATCAAATGTCTGGGTATAGAACTTTGCCGCGTTCTGGTTCAAGCTGTTGACGACGGCTGCGTGTATCGGCGATGACAGGGAGAGAGACCCATTCATGTGCTGTACTGCTGCTGCACCTCGAACAAAACAAGCCGGCATCGACAACAATAATTCACAACTCAGGGACATTACTCAATAGTCAATACACGCCTATTTGACAGCCGTTCATACACATATTGCAATTTTCAATGTTTGCATTCGTTTATATTAGAGTTGGAAGGTACGTCAATGCACTATCAAAGCATTGCACACTGCTGCACACATTTATTATTAAGTCGCATTTGAAAATTAAATTTCATTTTATTGTGATTTTAAGTAATATGACATTGTGCGTCATGTTTGTATTTTATGTTACAGACAGAGGAGATTGCTGAAGATAATTTTTCAATTTACGTTTTTATTTCAGTTTATTTCTGTTGACGTGAACAACCACGATTGTTGTATTCTTTAACATAAATAACACGTTCTATTACTTTAACTAATTTTGCTACATATGTATATAAATATCATGTAAAAATAATAATTCTTTCTTTTATATTATTCAAAAACATGTATAGAAATGAAATTATTTATTATACTCTATACAAAAAAAAAAAAAATACACAATCAAGATTTTTAATTATAGACAATTATTGATATTAAAAATCTTTAAAAATTAAAAATTTAGAAAAAAATAAATGAAATAATTTTATACAAAAATATTTCAAAAAATCTTGATTTTATTTTACAACAAATAATGACATTACTAATTTAATTTAATTCTTTTTGATCTTATAAATAATCCTCTAATATTTTTATTAAAATAGTTAAAATATAACAAGATTTCTTAAAAAAAATATTTTTTTATCCAAATATTAATTAAACAAATACAAAATAAGATTATTTGCATTATATATATATAATATAGTAAATTTAAAATATGAATTTTATACTAAGTTAAACAAACACTTTATATTCATTTATTTATATTTTGACTTAATATTTGAATTAAAAATTATAAATAACATTATTTATATATCTTAGGATTTGTATGAATGAAAATATTATATTTTTTTTGTAATTTAATGCGTTTTTATATGTTTTGAATCAAATTATATCCAAAGTTAGCTGTTGAATATTTATAAATTAAAATATGACTTTATTTATAATTCTTTTAGTAATTAAAAATTTTAGAATTAAATTTCATTTAAATTATTTATATATATATATATATATATATATATATATATATATATATATATATATATATAATATATATATATATATATATATACATATGCTTAAAAATAACGTTTCCAGACATCTAATATAAATTATATTCAAAACTTTATAGACAAAACTAAATTCATTAAAAAAATTCAGAAATTATTAATCTATTAATTCAGACATTTAATGCGTTGCAAAATGTTATAAATTTTACTAGAAACGTTGTTGATAGACATAAAACCGTACGAAAAGCAACATTTTTGCACATATTAAGAGATTATTCCATACAAATCATAATCTGTTTGTATGCGATTTGAATATTCATACAAGAACAAGTGGACGCAGCAAGTGAATATAGATAAAATTAATGTCAAACACAATATAGTAATTTTGTACACCTTAATAGTGAATCGAAAATTCGATTGACATATAAAAATTAACGTGGACGGAATATAAAACAAGTTTCATTTTAAATCAGTTAGGCAAATGATTTAAGCGAAATAACCAACTGTGACAAGATATTATACATGTATATTATTTAACTAGTGTTTTATTTTAGCTTGTAAATGTTGTAGTTTTAATGTTTCTATTCGACATGATTTCCATACATTAACCATTTGTACTTATTTTTATTTTCTATAATTTATACAAGTATATATGTAAATATTATATATGTGCATTATATATATATATATATATATATATATATATATATATATATATATATTAAGTAACTTTTCTGATTCGCCTAAAAATAGCTGTTTTTTTACATTCTACGTTCATAAAATAATTTATCTGTCTTTTCATATCTCTGCAGTATATACAATGCCGTTTTTAATTTATACAAGAACTCACACTTATTTATATACATACATAACACAAAAATACACATACACACACAAATATATATATATATATATATATATATATATATATATATATAATCAGCTTACAATGTTGAAAATAAAAAAAAACAATTTGTTTAAAAACATTAATTTATTCTATTAAAATACATGTAGCTATATATTTTATAATTCTATTAAATTGTTATAATTACAATGTGTAATTATTTGTTAATTGTTTGGAATTATTAATTTTATATCCCACTTATTTATCTTCTAACAAGTTTAATCACCAGCTAAACATGTTTTCTTATTGATGCGTACTAGGATTTTTTTAAAATTCTTTCAAACCGGTGACATTTCATATACTATTTTTTTTATTTACTGTAGTACTATTTTTTCGTACCTTTTTCATGGTTGGTTGAGTGAATATTATTGAATTTATTTAAATGTATTATTTTCTTCAACAAGACGGTTTAGTCGGAAATTGAATACTTTTTTTTAATAAATACACAGTTTTTGTATAAAAAGATACTTCGACAATATTTTAGTTTTGTATTTAAATAAATTATAATAAATTTGAAGAATATTTTTAGTATATCAATTATAAAATTAAAAATATTTTAAATGATATACAATTTTTGTATTAGGTTTAAAAAACTATTTTTATAAAATATGTTCTTTAAAAGAAATTATGAATTTTTATCATCAAGTAGATTAAATTTTATTTAAAAGCAACTGAAAAGAATGTTCAGCTTTTTAAAAGACAAAAATATTTTTCCAGTTTAAAAATATTCATTTTATTTATTAGTAAATAAGAAAGACTGTATTCACTTTTTAAAAGATATTATAAAAAAATATTTAAAATAAAAAAATTGTTATTTGAAAAAAATTAATAAATTTATCTAGTGAGAATTTATTTAATGTAAAAATTAGTCTATTTCTTAAAATATAATAAATTTATTAAATATCTAAATTAATACATTTTCAAAATTTAATTAATGAAATTAAATTTATAAAACTTAATTTTTATATGAAAAAATATATTTTTCTGTATATAAATTTGATAAAAAATAATGATTTCTAAAGTTGTGATTTTTAAATTCATCTTATTAGAAAAATATTAAATATTTTATTTATATAATAATAAAATTATATTTATTCCGTCATATAATTACATTATATTTAGAATAAATAGAAATATAAACTCATATATATATATATATTGCTCGTATATATGTAATTAAATAAATTAATAATACGACTTTTTCTTTGATTAATAAACGTCATCAGTATAAAATGTATCAAAGAAATTATAAACATATCAAACAGCTTTCTTGTTAAACATCGACTTTACCATCTATGCAAAAATGATTCAACGTCAGAAAAGTTTTAATCCGACATATTATTCAAGATGGTAATGTGTTGAAAGCAAAGTTGTCTAAATACCCTTGAATAATTCATATATGATTATAAGAAGTGAGTTTACTGAGAATATAACAACCAACAAAATAAATAATGCAGATTTTTAAATCTACTCAGCATGACCTAATCGTGAATTTTCTTTGTTAGAAATAAAATCGATTAATTTCGTTTCGAATAAGTGTTTATATAAGGACAATACAATTGACAATTGCAAATAGGTTGAAATAGCTGATAATTATTTTCGATTTTTCAAATTATTTCTTTTTTGTAATTCTCTATTTATATTAGAAACGATTTTAAATGAAAAAATATACATTGTATATAATTATTCAGTAATAACATATACAAATCAAACAATTTAATAAAATTGATATTATTAATGCTTGTGTATAAAAGATAAAATTTTATTTTAATACTTAATAATACTCTAATTAACATTAACTTATAAATGATGTGTATCAAAGATAATTATATATTTAACTAATGGATGTATTTCGTACCACTATACAATTTTAAGCACTGTTGCCTGTCAGTTTGTAAATAAAACGAAATTATATTAGCTATGCTTTTATTGATAGCTATTTGTTAAAAAATTACTACTTTAGTTTTTGTATAAAGTTTTTTTATTTAATTTCTTAATTATATATATACATACATACATACAAACATATATATATATATATATATATATATATATATATATATATATATATATATCAAACACTTAAAATATTAATTAAACAATTTAAAATGGAAGGTGTAACAAATATATAAAATATATTATCATATCGATTTTAATAAGTATGTATATATTACAATTACTTTACAAAAAATAGTAGAATGTAATAGTAAGTTTATCTGAATATAAATTTTATGCATTAGTAATAATAATAAAATGAATATTCATTATTTGTTAGTTAATTGGAAATAATAATTTATATACCTAATAATAACAATAGCTTTGATAGTATTTACTAATATGAATATAATTTAGATAAATGGTGTAGATTATTCAATAATACATTTAGTTAATATAAAGAGTTAACTATTATAGATAAATGAAATTCACAGAAATTTCACACCTTGACGTTATTCTCTTATACGGTATGTTTCAAAAATACAGTACAATAAATTTAAGAAATATATGCCTTGAAAGAAATGTTTACTATCAAAGTTATTATCTTGTTGAAGTTTGTAATTTATTACGATTATAAAATAGCATTAAATTTTAAATAAATAATTTAATTATGTTTTTATTTATAATGTAGAAAAACGAGTAAAAGTGTGGACAGAGTAATTTATAGTTTGAAAAATGCATATTAAAAAAAACAATAAATGTATAATCTATATTTTTAAATGTACAAAAATCTATAAACTAGTTTTTTTCGCATTATTTGATTAGAATGTTATTGTGATAAATATAATCTTGAAAAATATTAAATTTCTATTTAGTTATTTGTAATGAGTTTATTTTTATATAAACGTAAATTTTAAATTTATGTAGTGATTTTAATTTCATTCAAGTATATATTAAACGCGAATAATAATGAACTTTTTTAAACTAGTAATAAATTTTGATTAAATAATTCATTTTATTACTCTAATAGTTATTTCAAGGATTAAAAACTATTATTCCAAGATAATAAATTCAATTATTATAGATGTTACTTTTATAATTATACAAAGTTTTTACATTTTTCTATTAATTGTCTTCCAATTTCAAATTTTTTTTTGCAATAGCTGAATTATTTTATTGTACGAGTAAATTAAAACTATTTTAACATTAAACTTTTTTTTAAAAAAATATATTTTTTGTATTTATTTTTTTAAATGCTGTTTAAAAATAATATGAAACTAACATTCTTGTAAAAAATAATCATAAAATAGTTTATTTATAAATATATATTCAGGTATATTTTCGTGAAAGAGTAATAAAAATGAAACAAATATTTTTCTATTTTTCTAAACCCCTTAAAATGCTGTTTGCGAAAAGTGAAGCACGAAAAAGCTCAGTCAGGATAAGTAGATGTAATCCGGATTCTAATTTATTACGTTCTTTACAGTAAGTAGGAGATCTTGCTGATCGGGATGGTGATGTTATCATACATAATTTATAATAAGGTGAAAAATAAATGGAAATAGTATATATATATATATATATATATATATATATATATTACACAAGGGCTATTTTTAAGAGTTAAAATAAACTAAAAATTATTTAAACAGAAAAGAATATATTGTAGTAAAAAAAACAATGAACATAATTTTTAATTTACTATATTTATTCTAAGGTTTATTATAAATAATTTATTAATTTATGTAGTAAAATAACACATCTGCTAATATTTCATTAAAAATTTCCTTATAAAATAAATAAATTGTTTGTAAATAAAGTAGATTCTAAATTAAGTAAGCAATTACTTAAATACAATTAATTTTTTTATTGATTTCTCAATATTCTTTTATCATTGATTTTCGTCTAAAGAAAAAAAGACAAATAATTTTTAAATAGTACAAATCCTAGAGATGTTCTAATTAGTATGATTTTGAATTGAATGGAAGAATGACTAATTAAACGTTTATAAGAGCATTAAAATTGCAACAATTATTCTAATCACTGTATGTAAGTAAAATATTAATATACTAAATAATTTATAAAATAAAATTAAATATATATTAAAAATAATAGTTTATTTATGAAGAATTTTTTTGAAATGAATATATTCATTCATTAAATTAAAGATATTTTTATTAATCATCTTTTTGATATGAATTTGTAGAATCACGTAAATAATGAATATTTGACTTTATTTAAAACTCCAGAAAAGATTTTTCGAATAATTAATAATGTACTATAGAATATTTGAATGCAACTAGATTAAATTGCAGACGAAATGATACATTATAACAGTTATTAGTTCGAATGAATAAAGTGCAATTTGTTGTCAACAAAAATACAACGAAATAGTTGTCGTAGGTTTGATTCCGAGAATGTTAATCAAAACGGTATCGGAATAACAAAGACTTCAACAGTTGTCTTTGATACAATCCATGCTCATCGACTCACATAAATAAATCTAAACATCTATTTACTGTAAAACATCACAATGTGTATTTTGTCTGTCATTCAAAATAATTGTTACAGGTCAATATAAAAAAGAACATTACAGAATGCAAAGAACACAGTTGTTTCTGTACACAATCATGTAGAACAATTTAAATTGACCATAAGAGTTACAGTGTATTAAGAAAGAGATAGATCGTGTTTGATCTACAATTATAAAAAAGACAGTTTTTTTTAGTGGTAAATAAAAGTAATTTATTTATCACTGAACATAAAGATATACATAATTTTAATGAAATGATTAACGAAAATATTAAATACGTGTATCTCTTTTTAAAAATATTTATATGGTCATTAATATTTAATAAATTATCATTTTTATTAAGATGTTAAAGAAAGTTGTGGTAATAAAAGGTTCGGTGTAGTCATAAAATGCAAAATATTAATTAAAAAATTATCACTTTTTATTATATTATTAAAAAATATTTACCAAAACAAATATGAAAAATAATTAGAAATTTATTCTTATTTTACTTCCTTCGTTTAATCCTCATTAAAATAATTATTATAGTTACAATGTGAATTTATGTTATTTATATATATATATATATATATATGTATGTATGTATGTATGTATGTATGTATGTATGTATGTATGTATGTATGTATGTATGTATGTATGTAGATTTAAAAAAGTTTCATGCTTAAAATATACATTTGGTTTATTTAAAAAATACGTAATGTGTCATTTAAAGATTTTTAACTTGTAAGATGATTGATAAACTTTGTATTTTATCATAAAACTTACACATGGTATCATCAAAAGCTGACTTACTGATAAAAAGTGTCACATCTGTTAAAGACATTATATTAATTGCTGTAATGTACATAACGAAGATAAGGGTTTTTATCATAGACGGACTCTTTTCTATTCACGTCAATCTTTATCTTAAAAAGTCATTAATAATGTTTCATTACGATCGTATAAAATGATGAAAAAGATTCTGAAATAGACAGTTTAAGTAATGTCAATCATTTGTTCTCTATATAAATAAATCAGTTCGACCCAACGATGATTCAACATCTTACCCTCTTTAATTATAAATATATCGTATATTTTCTTATCTAAAAACGTACAGCGATGAGTATTGAATAAATTATTCTATCAAGTCATATTGAATACAACTATATTTATTCGTATATTTATTTTTGTTTTTAATGTAATTTTAATTTATACAAATTGTATATTCCTCCATAGTACTTAGTCACTGTCACAGCAGTTCATTAAAATGTCACAGAGGTTACTGCGAAAGTTCAAAAAAAAAACAAAAAAACTAATTGCCTGAGTAAATAACAAAGAGAGAAATGATCCTTGATAAAAGATCTTACTGCCTACATCCTCATATAAAAAAGAATTTAAAAGAAACGAGATAAAAATACTTGTTGAAATAATACAAAAAGAACAAGTCTAAAAAAGATAAAAGACATACAGAAGTAAATAAATGAAGAAGAAATGTTCATTGAAAATTACACACAAAAGACTTTTATAGAAACTCTCATTAAATTTCTTTGGAACAATTCTCAAAGTAAGAAAAAAGCAGATATCAAAATATTAGTATCTTAGGCAATTAAGATACTTACAAAACCCAGTCGGAAGTATCATCTCTACTTCATTCAATTAATAACAAACTCTTTCTATCAATAGTTCAATATTTTATTTATAGCACAACTTTGAACGTTTTTGTATAGAACATACAAGATATAACATATAATGTTCGTCTGTACGAAATAAGTGCAATGAAGATATTAAGGAAATGTTATGAAAGCTCTGGATATAGTAAAAACCACGTTTCAGTTATATTTACTTTATGCTGTTAATCGAATCTATTCATCTCCCCTTTGTTGATCTGTGCAACGGTAGATTGCATAGCGACGCGTCGTCGACGGTAAAGGGCGTAGGGGGTGGCGTTGGTTACACGTATTGTATGAGAAAGGGAGTTGAAGGGAATGCGGCACGTCTCGACGCAGTCTGATGCTGACGCGGACGTTGTGGAAACTGGGCGTCCTGATTCAGTACACTTTGCCCTAAGTTCAATCTTATTAGTGTCGCAGACTCCATTAAGAGATTTCTACAATATATAATAGGATTAAATGATAGTTTCAGAGTTAGTCGAATGTCATATAAAAGCTCAGTTTTACGTTCATTGTAAATTTGTTAGTTTTCGATTTGTTTTTATATGAGAATATTGTGATTGTTACAAAACGACAATTGAGGAATTAGTATATAATACTGATGTTACATTGTAAACGACTACAATTTATCTTTTTATATTAAAAAACATGAAAAATTTAATCGTGGAAAAAAGAGTAAAAGAGATAGATTTGGAAAATAATTGAAAATTTCATTTCAAATTTCCTGTTTTTAAAATATTTAATATTTTCTTAAAATATTATTTATATTTATTATTATTATTTGTCTTTGAAATCACACATTTTTTATTAATTTAAATGCTATTTTAAAAAAAACTTATGTTATAAATTCTTGTTTTTAAATCTACGTTTTACAAATTAGAACTTTAACTGTATTATTTTTGAATAATTTATTTTTAAGAAGAGAAGGTAATTTTGTGTATAGTTTATACAATGAAAAATATTTTTTGCACATTTAATATATATTAGTATATTTTTAATATATTTAGCTTCTAGATGATTAATAGATTAAAATTATTTGAAAAATATTTAGAACGGAAAATAATTGTAAAATACAATAAATAATATAATAGTACTGAAAATAAAAAAAATATGAATAAATATAACAAAGATATAATCATAGATTCAAAATGAAAATATTATTTATTTAAAAACTATATAAATTTGTGACTTAAATTTATTAAGATTTTTTATTCAATTAATATATACAAATTGACAATTATGAAATTCACACTCGTGTTATTAAATAAATTATTTTAACAAATTATATGAGTAAGTTTCAAAATTTTATTTTTGCTATTTAAAATAAATCCAAGAAAAGAGAATAATTGTATTCTCAAATAAGTCACAATATACTTCGATTAATGTAATAACATAAATTCAAAGTATGTGTCTAAATGTCCTGAAATAATTTAATTTTTATAAATAGCATAATATTTCTTGTTATTTCAAATAAAATCTATAAATAAACTTATAAATATAAAGCAATTATAGCAATAAAAATACTTACTTTAATTGCTTTCTGTTTTCTATGATAATAAATTACCTTTTTTAATTTAATTTAATTAAAAGTTTTTCAAATTTCATTTTTTATGATATACTCACATTTGTTAGTAAATTTAAAAAATAAAAACAAGCCGAGTCAATTTATTATACTACTAGATGTTTCATTCTATAAGGAAAAAACTCGTGATGCTTCTGTAAAATAAACAAAATTAACTACGAAGACACATTCTTCCATAATTGATTTGTTGAAGAATAAAAGTGTTTATTATTTGCGCGTCTTTTGAAATATTGCATGTTTAAAGAATGAAAAAACGGGTGAATATATGATGCCTGTACTATACTTTATAATAACACAAAAACTACATTTGATATTTTATGTTGAAGACTTTATTTTCATCTTGAACAAATTATTGTTTTTTCTTTCGTGCAATGTGAATTGTTTTATTATTATCATGGCATGCACATGAAAAACCAAACATAAGAAATCAAATTTTTCTCAGTATTACAGTCACATGCAGCACGTTTAGAAATTGTCTAGTACAATATTGACCGATCTGACGGAGCGTACACATAACAGAGATAGCACATACTTCCCCTTACGTACTCGTGCATTTCCCTTTCGTTACAACTCTGCTGTTTCACTCTCCATGATACGCTTTGCGTGTACCAATACAGCATCCTGCAGTGCTTTTTGTACATCTACCCTCGCTGGGTGATGATTCTTAAATTTTTATGATATTGATTTTGAAAACGGTTAGGCATCACTATATTTCGAACAGAAAAATATACAAATGTAGGATCGTTTAAGAAAATTTATGTATTTTATGGGGAAAATATTTAAATCATTGGAATATATACGTTGTTTTTCTTTAAAATATTTTTTCTTTATATACGAATCGTTATGAAACATTTTTTTTACAATTCAATAGATAAATTTTATTAAAATAATTCGTGTGAAATATTAAAAAAAATAATCAAATCCTCTAGGCTAATTTTAATTATAAATATTTATTTAATTAGATAATATAAAAAATATAAAAATAATTATATATTTATAACATCAATTATTTCACAAGTCTTCTAAATTACTTTAGTGTTATGTTCCTGAAAATATTATTTTCTTAATGAAATGTGACATAACATAAATTTAATTTAATCTCTTAATCCATTAGTTATCAGATTGATGTGCAAGCCATTCAACCACGACCATCTCGACATGAAGTTATTTATGTGATAATTTATATGCATACACTAATCGTTGAACATGTAAAAAAGCAGTCGTATGGAATCCATATTAATAATATGTGAAATATTTATACAGATTAGTGTATATTATTATTAGTATAGATTCTATTTTTTCAAGCTTTCCATATTAATTATCAGTTTTCTTATCATTTATATCTATCATTCTGATCAACAGATTGCAATCTTAGATGTAAGATTTATTTATTCAGATTACATGCTTGTTGAGTTTTCAAATTAATATTTCAAAGATAAGTAAATTTGTAACTGAACATATTTGAAATACTAAACGCAATAATTATTTATTCGTTAGGCAATGTTAAAATATCTAAAGTGTTGGTTAAAATGCAATTAAATTTCAAATAATTATCATGTCATAAAGGTAAAATTTCTTATTTAATATATACATATAGAAATAATTGTTGGAAATAAAATACCATACAAATGTTAGAAGATTGAAGAATTTCTATTGCTAATTAATGTTCTTATAAAATCATTTCATTCAATCAATGAAATAATTAACATTCAGAATTTATATGAAATTGTGGATTAATTTTATATAAATTAATTAAAAAGGACTAATTTTTATAAAAATAATTTCTAGTGGTTTTATTCATTTCTAAATTTTATTTTAAATCCATCAAATTTATTATCAAATGACTTAGAAAAATAATTATTTATTTATATTACCTACTAAATTATTTTCAATTTTTTTACAAATTTATCGTTGAATAATTTCATCTTTTTTTTAAAAAAAATATATCTATATTCATTTCATAATTATTAATTGAATTTTTAAAACATAATTCAAATAAAAAAAAATTATCAAAGAAAAGTACTATTATAAACTTTGAAATAATATCAAATATTTATATATTTTCAATAGTTTATTATAATGAAAGTTTTTTTTAATGTTATTTAATCAAAAGATATTGGCAATTATTTTTTTAACATTTATAATTTACAAACTATACACTTTTTAAATATTAAATAAAAATACATTAATACTTTAATACTGAAATATTTTTAAAATATTGTAATTTAAATCTTTTTTAATTTTTTAATCACTTTAATAAATATGTAATGCTTATAAATTCCAATGCCTTTAGTTAATTCATATTAAATTTTAATTTTTCTTAATGTTGAAGGAATTAATTTTATATAAATTTTTAGATAATATATACATACACAAACAAACACACATACATAAATATATATATATTGATTTATTTGTTCAAAAAATTATTTAATGATTATATCATTATTTTTTTCAAAAAACAAATAATACAATATTATTCATATTGTGTTTTAGATAATCAATTTAGAGATCTATATGAAGAAATAAAATAATGATTTATAAAAAATAAAATTCGTAAGCAGAATCTCTGAAATATATGAAAATAAAAATATATTGTTTAATTTTATTTTTGATTTTTGTTGCATAAATTAAAAAAGAATTTGTTTATAATAACAATAAGCTAATATACGTTTAGTTAGCATTGTCATTATCATCAGATTGTTGTTATAAATAAAGTGAATAATACTTAATTATTGAATTATATTATGATAATTTATTTGTGTGAAATTGAAATTAATATTTTAATTCATATGAATTCTTTTGAGAAAATCTATTCAAAAAGAATTATAAATAACAGTTAATATCTCTTAAACTTTTTATACAATTTATCAATTGATATATTTTTCAAACATTTTTAATTTCTTGATCAATATATTTATTATTAATTAATATGAAGTATGTTTAAACTTTCTACACAGATCAATCGTTTATTCGTCTAAAAAAAAATGTCTTCAGCAACTCTTATTTTCAAATATAAAAACTCTATATACTTTTAAATTAATAAAATACAAAATAATAAAACATTCAGAATACTAGAATAAAAATTAATATAATACAATAATATGTGTACTGTTATAATTAGTTTCACTTCTTTTAAAACGTGTTTTTTTAAAAAAATATACGTCCCATTCAAATTATTTTATAAGGCAATTTGTTTAATTTATTCGTAATGATTTTTTTAAAGACACTAATGAGTAATACTTATTATAAATTATTATTTAATTGCAAAAATATTTTTTTTATTCTTATATATATTATACACCCTTTATTCAAACACTTGATATCAAGTTTCACCCACACTGAGATACAAATATAGTTATGTTTATATATATATATATATATATATATATATATATATATATATATAAATATATATATACTTATATGAAACCTACACTAGACTATTTATAACTTGACTTTTGTAAGCAAAAATTTGTCTACATTTTATAATTTGTTTACTTTTTCATTAACATATTCAATTTAAAAATGTTTTAAGTAAATTAATTTAGATTGTTCCCATCATAACATTATTTGTATATAATATGAAATTTTGAAACTTATTTGCCCAGACTAGAAGTATATTTATCATGTTTATTTTTTAATAAAAAAAATAATATTTATCCAAGACCAAAAGAACGTATCTTTTATATGTTAAACTTGAACGTTTCTTCTATTTTAGACAAGAACAGCACGATCGATTCAACTATATAATAAAACCTGAGATATGTATTAAATGATATAACAGTTTTTTATAAGTATACTCGATATTATTCTTGTCAATGTACTCATGAAAGAACATTGAAAATCAATTTTAGATATGTTCAAACGAACAGTTATTTATGAAGTATTGTAGGAAATATACACAAAAATAGCATACAATTAGAATAATCTTGCATTTTACGATACTTCTATTCTTTTATTTATTTATTTATTTTAAATAAAATATTATAAAAATGACATTGTATTCAATTTAAATTTATATTGGTGTAATAATTCAAAGCTGATAGTTAATGTGACAACATTAAGCAATAAATAGGTAACAAGTTTTATGAACTCGCCAAATATTTCGCATAACATTTTATGAAAATGTAAATATACAGCTAAACGATTTTTCAAGTTGCAGAAATATATTACAAGCGATATTTTATCAATAAAACATACAACATTTCGGTTTTATCTACCGAGTCAAAAAATAAACTAAAATCGTTGTCAATGTAATAAAAATATATTAATGAATCTACAAATATAAAAAGTATATACATTTTTACTGTCGTATTATCATATCGTTATTAATTATATTTTTAATACACACTTTTTATACGTATAAATAGTTGTTTTATTATATTTTTTACATATATCATTTAAAAAATGTAATTAAAGTTATTATCTAGTTAAATGTATTTATTAAAATAATTCAATTTATTCCAATAATTAATATTGAATATTAAATGTGCGTGAGTGATTATTTTATAAATCAACATATTTATTTTTTGTGGATTTTTTTATTAAATAGTAATCGCTATTATTTGATATATAAACATATACTTAAATCTACAAAAATAAAAAAAATGTTACATAAAGAGTACGACAAATTTAATTCAAATTAATGATTTAAAAAATTAATAGATATCTTCAACCATTTTTCTTTAACGCAAAAAGAGTTTAATAAAAACAATTATATTTAAATTAATATTAAAAAAAATGTTAAAAATATGCATAAAGATACCGAGAATATTTCACTGTTTCAACAATCGATAATATTATTATTTATGATCCGCATAGTCAATAATCCTTCCCGATTGTTATGTGCACCCACACAAGCCCGGACCATTCTGGTAGACACTTTATTTTTGTTATATTGAATTTATGCATGCGTATTGCACTGACCAATGAATGGAAAAATCGATCATTCTATAGAAGCATAACGACAGATGACACCGCCATAGTGCAATATGCCATCATTAGTCCGCATTATTCAATAGGAAACTACTAGCCATTTGTTAGAAATAAAATGCGGGGTTGTTTAATTTGGATTACCAATGGTTTAGGAGATTCATCTGAATTTATATGTGTATCTGTGGATGAGTTTATGCATTCACTAAATTAAAGTAGATAATTTTCACAGAGGTGTATTGAAATAGAATTTAAAAAGTCAATAGATTTATTTTATTGTTTATTTAATTTTTCAACTAATAATTAAATATTATTTATTTAAAACAAATACTAAGTTAATCGATTAATCACTAATTGCTTTAAAATTATGGCAAATTCACTTTCACATAAATTAACTATTAACCCAATTCCACAAAATATTTAAATACTTAATAATTAACATTTTATAACACAATGCTCATATGATGATAACATTGCCATTAAAATGCCCATCAGTTTATAAAGAAAAAAGTCATTGAATAATGTATATTTTGTTAAAAAAAACTAAAGATTTACAAATATATTAAAATAAACAGATAATATTACTCATTTAGATTATTAAAAAAAATAATAATAAAATTCATGAAAATAAAATACTGTTTTATATAATTATTTTACAATAATGTGCATAATGTTATAAAATAATATTATTTTTTGAAATAAATTTCTTGTTAAACAAATATGTATATATATATATATATATATATATATATATATATATATATATATATATATATAAATGTGTGTGTGTGTGTAGTTATAACAATTAAATACTTTGAAATAATTTTATTTTTTATTTAAGATGCAATTTTTATTCATTTTAAAAACTTTTATGGAATAAAATTGAATTTCTCAATTTAAATAAAAAGAATGTTACTTTATTAAAAACTAAATATTTATTTGATTCGTATGTTAAACTCAATAAACAAATAATTTATATAGATTTTATTAGGTTGTATGTGGAGATTTCTACATTTATTCGATTTGTTTGATAAAGTGCAATCAAATGAACATTTAACAAATTAGTAACGGACATGGTAATTTATTGTAATTACTTGTAATAATTATGATCAAAATGGAAGTTAAATGTTGTATCATTTTAGATAGAAAATCGATAGGATATAATATATTCATTCTTGAGGGTAAAGTTGGATACGTTTTAATAGATGAGCCATGTCCTTTAAAAAGATAACTGGTTTTTCTTCGATTATCACTAATTCAAGATAGGTTGTTTATTTTTTCTTGATCTTATTGACTTATATATATATATATATATATATATATATATATATATATATATGCATATGTGTGTATATATGTAAATTTAATTATAACCATGTATTTTATTTTTCATAGTTTTACCTACTTGACTGTTCTACAGGTCTATGTAAAGAAGTTAAATATAAACGTTTTGGAATTTATGATATATTACCATACATACAATTTATATTCAAGATTTTTGTTATCATAGACATACATACATTTGTGTATGTATTTAATTAATTAATCGTATTGGCTACACATCATATTAATTTCAAAATATATAATATTGATAAATTTCAAACACGGTCTTTTATAAATCTTGTAGATTTCATTTCGAGACTTCCTCATACGATTACAATATCAAAGATCTAGATTTCATAAATTGCACGTAATATATGTATGTTTTAATTGAATAACAGTATTAGAGAGTAAATTAAATAGTTATCGACTACGCAAAGAGATAAAATCAATATCTTATTCAAATATATATTTACAGTTAATTGCAAAATTTCCAACAAATGAGAGATAAATCGGAACAAGAAAGCAGATGATCAAATAATGATCTCATCACACGTTTAAATAACAGTTTAATATTGGAAAAAATTAATTACTGTTTGTATAATAAATTACCTTCACACAAATTTTAATGTCCTTTCTCATTAATTGTAATTTTTTTTTGTATTGCGCGTCTCTTCATTCTTTTAGTGTTTATCAGTTTTTTAGGTTATTAGAACTAAAATTTGTACTTTGACATGAACTCACATACATACATATATATTAGTGTTTATATATATATACATACACACATATACGTATATGTGTGTGTATAAACTGTAAATGGATGTTAAAATAAACATTTATCTTCATAATGTGACAACAACCCTTTGTTGAAATATTTTAACGTTTTTCTGTCCCATTTTCATTTTAAATACTTTACAACGCTGTCAAGATTGAAAGTCATTAAGCATTTTTTCACGCAATGTTCCTTAATGAGGGATGATTTATGTTAAACTAAATTCAAATTTGTAGTAAATTGATCTTAATTACATTTACTATTTTTATACAGATATAAAATTATTAAATTGAATTTTTATAATTTTTTTTTTACTTTTTTTAATAATATTATACTTGTGTTTTTATACAATTAGAATAGATTTTTATTATACTAAAATTAATTAAATAAAAACTAGATTTTTTATAAAATTATTATAAGATTCTTATTTTCTCATATCTTTATATAATTAATATAAATAATTCTCAATCTTTAAATTGTACAAAGTTAATTTAATTTATAAACGTTTTGAATAAAAAAAATGTTTTATTTTCAATCTTTAACATTATTGTTAGAACGAATGGTCCATTATATTAAATATTAATAAAAAATAAGTAAAAAACTATTTCTATTTAAAAAATATGTAACGTTTAAATTAAATCAAAATGTATTAATGTTTACATTAGAAACAGTTCATTTCTGAACTAACAAAATGTCAATCTTAATTGAATTTAATACAAAAATAATTACTGTTGAAATAAACATATGCGTTTCATGTGCTTTCATAATTCTTTATAACGTTGTCAATTAAGTTTCTTCTTATGTTCTTTCGTTGTAACGTTATTTTTTACATATTTATATGTATGTACTTCGAGACAAATACAATTTAAAAATAATATCTGATTATCTGATAGTTTTACTGACAAAATTTAACAGATGTGTACATTTATGTTCTTTGTAATGATATTTTTATTATAAACCATAAAAGTTAAATGAAATATATATTTAATAAGCACGAAACAAATATTATATTATAAAAATCTCTGAAATTTATTTTTTATATAAATAACAACAATTAAAAATGTACTATTATTATTTTAAACAATCCTATATAAATAAATCAAAAAGATAATTTCTTAAACACAATTTCAATCATTTAAAACAAACAACTACATTGTTATTATATTTATTTTATTGTTCTGAAGTATCATATTTCTTGCAAGAGCAACTAATTTCTTCGAAAAAAGTAATCATTAAGACATTTCGAACCCTTTTACAACTACTTCTGTTTACTTGGAATCAATTGCTGTTTTTGATTAATTAAAATTGTCTCATATATAGTTTTTCCCTGAGTCAGAAACCAAACAGAAATGTGCACACGATGGTGAATCAACTTCGTAAGAGGAATGTGACATTAATTGTACTTGGGTTCTTTCCGAAAACTATCTTGTTTGCATTGAAGAATGCACAGGTGTATGTCTTTGATGATCAAATTAACCATGAAGAATCTTGTTTTTATTTTTATAGTAAATACGTTTCAATCCTTTTATATACTTTATGTATATTACTTCTAAATAAAGTAACGGTTATTTGAATAAATCAATAAATAAAAAATACATTTGATTTTTCTTCTTTAGAAATACAATGTAACTATATAATACAAATAAATAAATGTTGAATATGAAAGATGATTAAAGAGTTGCTAGACTTGTCTTTTATCTGCATCAAAGAATATTTTTATTAAAATTGCATCTGGAATTTATATTTTATTTCACGTTTCGTATTTCGTATTCTAGCTAAAAGCATTTTTCTTTTCTGTTATGTTTCGTATCTCTTATGTAAACGTACCTATAATTTTGTTTATGTTTTTCTACGCTTGCAGATGATCTGTATCGAGTGAGTTATTGTTATTTTATAGTAAACTTCTATCATATTCCTCAAAGTCATCATATTTCCCTCGTTTCATATCGAGTAGACCTTTTCTTTTGTTATGTTTTATGTAAGAAGTTTGCCCTTTTCCAAGTCAGAAAATCGATGAATAACATTAAAGGGCATTGCACTTCCTGCATTTTCTATTCTATTCAAGTGTAGTATGATTATAAATATTTTTATCGATGTTTGTTCAATGAAAAATTGATAAATAAAAAAACAATTTCTTGTTTATGAATATTATATGATCAAATATTTTTTATATATTAATTAAATTATTCTTTTAAGTTTAATTTCGTTATATACAATGTAAAACGACATACTTGAAGTAAAATGTTTTAAAACTTTTTGTTTATTTTATTCTATTTATTTTTTATATATATCATACAATTACTTATTTTCAATCTTTTCAACTAATTAATCAAAATCAATCGTTTTTAATTTTATACTAATATAATTTAACAAATTCAAAAATAAATAGAGGCGTTATCAATAAATACAAAAATATGTAATTTATTTAAATTGATTAAATTTATTTCTAGTCTCCATACATTTTACATCAACTATATATATATATATATATATATATAATATACATATATACACACATATATATGTATATGATATTTAAATTCTTGTCACGTTCATAATTACGAATACAATTTATGACTAATTAATGTTTTACTTGAAAAGAACTTAGAGCAAGCGTGTAACACAAGCATCATATGTACTGTTTATGGATTATATGGAAATGAGCTTTGGAATTTTTAAGATGTTATTTTCCAACGTCGTCATATTCTATAATAATATTTTCCTTAATAGTAAATAGCTTTATATTTATATATATATATATATATATATATATAAAAGAATATTTAACAATATATTTTCAATAAGTGTCATCACTACTTTGAAATATTCATTAAATAAAAATACTAATTTATTACTATTTGTCTTGAAATTATAGCGAATTCACTTTGACACGAACAAAAATTATTACCCCAAACACCGCATGATATTAGAAAATGTTCAACAATCACTTATTGTTCACTTTGTTGAGATGTTATTTCTTTGAGATTTTATAACATAATGCTTTGACGATGATGGTATCGTCATCGAAATGCGCATTAGCCTATTGTCATACAAAAACAAAAATTTACATATTATATTCTGTATCTAATTTTTTAAACTCTTTGGAATGAAATTCGACTAAAAATAGAATATTTTTTGAAAATAAAATAAATATTAAAATAATCTTAAACTTAAACTGAATTAAAATTCCCTAATCCAATCTATTGAACAGAACTATGAATTTAAAAAAAAACACAAATAAATTTTATAAAACTTTTTTAATTTCATATCAATGTTGAAAACGTCACGTTCTGAAATACTTGGAATATAATTCGTCCTACCTGAAATGATTACTAAATAATAATCGATGTTTGCGTACATTCTAGACATTAATTACAGAAATTCTTGTTAAGAAGTTCAGCTTTCTTTGAATCAGCAACCTATCTAGATTGTTTCATGAGTATTTAGGTCGAAGTTGTAATAAAATTACCCAGATATAATATCAATGAAAATTCTTATAATGTGGAATGCCATAAATTCATATATGAAAATATGAAATAAGATGAAAATACTAATTTTTATAATTTAAATAAAGGATAGACATAAATTGATGATATCACAAAAAAACATAAATTTATTACTTTTACAATATCATCGGTAATAAGGAAAATAAAAGGAACACGGAAAAATGTCAAAAGAATTGACTTGTATATTTTTTATAAAACTTCGGCTTATTTCAAAATGAAAATAATTGCATCAGTTAAAGTAAATGCGTTTTTAAATTATTTCATATGTAATATATTTATGAAAATATATCGTTTACATCAAATAAAATTCAATTAAAATTCGCATCTATAATAAATAATAAAAAAATATCAAATATTCTAATATGAATTCGTTTACATTGATCTCAGCGATCATTATATAACTCAAACGATAAAAACTGCATAGTAGTAATACTTTCTTCCGCATTATTTAATAATTAAGTGACGGTTAAGGTTGCAATATAAACGCAAACTTTCACTACATTGACTTTGAACTGAAAACATTGAATTACTAAGGCGATGACATTGGATAATGAACTTGGCCTGTTTTTCAGTCTTGAACGAGAAGAATCGAGAGAGAAAGTCTGTCAAGTCACTTGTAGCAATCAATTCGTTTTCTTTAGTAAACAAACCCTGTATTCAAATAAAAATGTTCACAGTCTGTCAACAGAGCATGGATTTTAAGTAAAAATGAAATTGACAGTAAGCTGCAGTCGTGTTTGCAAATTAAATATAATCAGTGAACGGTTAGGACAAAAGTGTTGAAATGTCTATAGAAGTTGAACAACTGTTTAAAATATTAAGTAATTTAATTTTAACTTCGATATTATTTAATTTTATTATTTAAAAAATTGATACAATTATTATTTTTCTAGTTATTTAATTATTTTTGAAGAAAATAATAATGAAATTATTCTAAATTTATATTTTAATAGTTTCTTATGAAATTATTAATATGTATTTAATTTTTAAATATAAATTATTTTTAATAAATTAAAAATTATTCTATTTTATTACAAAAACATTTAAATATACCACAATCAATTTCTCATGATTTATTTATTTTTTTATAAAGAATCACATTTCAACGCAAGGTTTTATAAAACAATAATTATATTTTCCTGTCTATGCTATTACCATTAAAATATGGCATTATTTTCTTTCATAATATGTTTTTTTTATTGTTTTTATATAATTATAACGTTTTCTAGTACTTGTATCTTCATCAGTTATCATTATAAATATTAACATTTATCAAAATAACTATTAAAACATAAGTACTAAAATAATAACAAGTGGAAAAAATAAAAATAAGCGGCATAAAGTTTTTTTTGTATTAAAATTAAAACAGAATAGTGAATGTAGAAAAATGGAAAAAAAATTAAATATTATATTTTTACTGATAAATCAAATAATTGTTTCCTAGTATTTTTAATTTTTTTATCATATTATGCACATATATATTTATATATAGATAGAGAGAGAAAAAAGAGAGAGAGAGAAATATTTATATTTTCACTGGATAGATTTTGTAAATAATAGAAATTTGTGTGTCTGGAAATATTTTTTTAAATGTTATTTTTAATTTTTAACAATTACACGAAGATAACATTTTATTAATTTAGTAACTTGGTTACGAACTCATATTATTTTTAACTTTTTATTTGGATCAAAATTATTAGTTTATAATACTTAACAATTTTTAAAATTTATATTTGAATTATATACTGAAATAAAATATACACATTGTACAAATGAAAAAATTTGAATTCATAAAGAAACATAATTTATATTAATTCTTATACATTATTAGTTTTAATCCGCTCATACTTATGCCGGTATTATTACTATTTACAAAACACACTAACATATAAGGATTTAGACATTATTTTATGTCGGTAGCGTGAGAAGTTTAAGGGTACATTTGTGTACACACATCTGTGAGTCTGTGTGGGCTTTGCCGTCAGCTCTGTTGATACGGTAACACCCACTCTTAAGGGTTTAATGTACGTAAATTACAATCCATATTACTAAAGTGTTCCATTAACATCCTGATTTCATTATATACATTTAATTACAGACACTTCAAAGCAAATATCATTTCAAATATTAACTAAGGAACATTAATAACAATAACGAAGTCATTTACTTTGAATAAATGTAATTCTAAATTTTAATAATACTTTTTTTTTATTCTGAAGTCATTTAAATAATATAATTGTCTTTTCAAAGTTATATATATATATATATATATATATATATATATATATATATATATATATATATATAAAAGTAAATATTTTACTAGTTTTAAAAACAATTTCCTATTAATTATATGTTAAATACAAAATAAATATACTTATAATTTTTACATTTCAAGAGAAAGTGTACATTATAACCTCAAGATATAAACGAAAAAATAAACTGTTACTTAAATATATAAAAAATGAAATATGTTATTTGTTTAATGTAAAAAAAAATATCTACACTAAAATTATTTTATGTATTGTTTATTTTAAAACTTATACATTTTTAAATATGTTTAACGAATAAAATATAAAGAATAATAATGCAGATTGTAAACAAGTCCTCAAAAGTAATTTCGTATTCGATTTACATGCAAATTGTTGTTTTTTACAATCTTGAAAATAATGTTATATTAAGAACGCTAATAATTCAGTAAATATTTAATATCTTGTTAAATATTATGTTTGATTTTAATTTACTTGCAGTTTCTCACGAGAAAATCTTTAGAATAATATTTAATAATTCAATGTGCAGTGATGACAACCCTACATATTTTATTGATCAACACTAGAGTTTTCATTAAGACCACGTATAAAGGTGTTCATAGATTAGTTTAAGAAGCAACACAATGCTAGAATAAATTAACAAATAGAATTTGGTGTTAAGGTATTCCTTTAAAGGGTTATTATAGTTTAATGATTTTAAATTACATATAAATTATGATGAAGTGCTGTGTAACCTTTATTAAATGTTGTCTGATCTTATCTTTAACTGTAAATACGATAGAAACTTTTAAATATATACTTAAGATGTAAGTTTTGATTAGGATATTTATTACTTCTTCTATACCAAAGTTATTTTTTGTATAGAAAATATGTTATACCTTTAATTAAATTTATATAAATCGATCTGGGAATAAAACAGGTTCATTATAAAATATATATATATGGCGGGTTAATTTTTTTATTTCTTGTAAAATTGATTAAAAAGTGTATATAAAATCATAAACTTTACATCGTGTTTGGAATAATAAATTACAATTTTTATACTTCAATCAAGATTTTTTTAATATATTTAAATATGTAATCAATCATTGAATATTAAGTTTTTATAAATAGAATTGTATCTCTGTAAGTACTGAACATTAAAATAAATATAAATTATACGTTTAAAGGTTGATAAATAAATTGAAATTTTATAGTTGTTCATTATTTTTGAATAATCAATTTTTGAAATTTTATTTTCAATATTAAACTTTTTCATCTTGATGAGTAGTTATTAGATGCATATTCTTTATTAAAAAATACGATAGTTTGAGAAACAAGATATTAAGTAATTTTTAAATATATACTCAAATATAAATAAATATATACATACACATACACACACAAATATATATATATATATAAAAGAGATATAAAAAGTTCATAGGAATGGAAAAGAAAAGCATTGGATTGCTCGATAAGGAAAGTTTTGGAAGAAACGTTCATCCAGCAGTGGATAGAAAAAGTCTAATTATAAATATATATATATATATATATATATATATATATATATATGTGTGTGTGATGAAATTATTAGTGGTTAGGAAATATGCAAATATATTTAAAAAAAATAATAAACAAGATTATTTCATTGTCATCTGACATCAATTCTTTCTGATGAAGTTAGATATTAGATGAAATACATGAGATCACCAGTACAAGGAAAAATCAACTTCTACAATTCCAGATACGTCATAATATTTACTTGATATGCCTATTTTGGTTCAGTGTGATAAACAATTTATTAGAAATTTAAATTAAATTTTTTTTTAGTGACGACATCGATCTCTATATTAATTAAGGATTTATTTAAAATTCATTTCATATTATAGCTGATATGAGAAGATTTGGACAAAAAATGTTATTCGTTGGATGTTGAAAATCGTAAGATAAATGGAGAAAAGTTTCTGCGAATGAAATTTTTGGTACGAGTCCTGAGATTGTTTTTGTGATAGATCACTGACTATGATAGATTTGACGTAGTTGATGCGAAGAAAAATTATATCGATAAGAAATATTGCCAGCGTTTATAGTTGTTCGAAGAAAAAATATATAAAAACTTGGACGATGAAAAATTGAGTATGTTGTATAAAGAAGCTTGGGTAGTTTGAACATCTGTACACTTTTCAGGACTTTAGATAAATGTTTAGTAAAGATTTTTTTTTTACAAAAATGCAACATTAAAACATCAAAAACTTTTTTAAATTATATAAATGATATCAAAATCAAATATTCTTAAGATATATCCATATACTTTTAAAATAAGTCTACAAGTATTATTTTGATAAAAATAAAAGGACATGCTGAGTATTTTTTTACTACTTTTCAAAACTGACAAGTAAAATAATTCTTTGTTACACTTATTTGAAATTTATTTACCTAAAAATTTATGTTTCTTTTATTTAACAACAGTTTTCAGTTAAAACAGTCGTAAATCCACTTTAAAATATTTAATGAATGTTTTGACTGAGATTTATTTTTCCGGTTTGTTACAAGAAAATCGTTTTAAAATATCCTTTCACGAGTACATTTTAGCAGATATGGATCTTGAAGTAATTAATTTAAGCGTTTTCATTTTATCAGACAATTTCTTTTTAGTACATAAATTCAAAACTTTTATGAATTTCTTAACAACTGAATAGATCTTATAATAAAATAAAAAAATTAATAATACCTCGAGCTTGTATTTCTACAATAATTATGTATCGGTTTATAAATTCCGTTGCTTTGAAGTTACAATTGACTTATACACAACTGAACAAACAATTAAAATGTATAATTTATTTTATAACTCCAAGTACAAACATTTATGTGTTATAATCTTGTATATGGTCAAAGACTCTTCACACTGTTAACTAAAAAAGGATTTAGTTGAGATCATTACGGTTAAATTTTTTATGATGACTGCACGTCATGCTTGTCTGGAAATGATTGACTGATGTTCTCGGTGCGTGAGATGTAAGACGGGGTAGAGGAGAATTTAACTTGTCTATTTATATGTTGACGACGAGTTATTTCTCCCCATTGCATCGCCAACATATTATATTTGTTAAAGAATGAGCATCTAATAACCATACATCAAAATGAAATGAAATTTTACATTTATATCGAAATTATTATGCATGTATGCATATATTTATTAAAAGATAAATTGTATAAACTTTTATTTTATTGCAAATTAAATTGAGCTGTATATTTATCAGTATGAATATAATTTTTTAATAAATAAACTAGCTATCTGTACACATTTATAAATACATATTGAAATGTTTTTAAAAATATTTTTTGTTATATTTTTGGAATTTTTTTATTAATATAAATTTCAAATATATATTTATATATACAGTTTAAAATTATTTTCACTTAATATAAATATAACTTAATCACTGGAAATTTCTATATACATTTGAAAACGAACGATATATTATCATATTCTACAACAAAAATATTTTTTATAAAAAAATAATTGAATATTATTAAAAATAAATTATTTTTTAAATGTATATACAAATTTAATATTCTGTTTATTTGATATAAATATAATACAAATAAATTAGTGAAAATTGAGAATACAAATAAAAAAATTATTAATAAAATAAAAGTTATATTTTTAATAATAAAAAATGACTTATTACACGAAATATTTAAATGTTTAATATTTACTTTATAATCTAAACGCAAATTAATAAATAATATATATATATATATATATATATATATTAATAAATAATTACTTTATTATTTATTTTATTAAAAAATAATTAAACTCTGAAATATTTTTATATCATTAACATTAACTAATTTTTGTAATAGCAAGAATCAAAATTTAAACTAATAAAAAAAATATAAATACATATAAAATAATTAGTTATAATAAACCAAATTATTTCAGTAAACCAGACGATAGATAACATTTTACTGGAAAAAATAAATGAATTCATTTAATGCACAGATTTGTTACACCACATTTTTTTTATCAAATTATATGTTCATAGATTAACAATTTCTCAGTATTTATGAAATTCAGATAAATACTATAGACAGAACGGTTTTAAAAAAATTGTAATTATCCATCCCTGGAAATGTATCCGTTGATATGAAGATATGAGACAATTAACACAGTAATGAAAAGAAAATATTTATTTAATATACATATGGTCGGATTATTAATTACTGAGAGCGGATCTTTTGTGCATATACATAAAAAATTGTGGTGCATTATGTCTAATAATATATTACGATAATATAACCGGATTGATAGTTAATTTATATTCACTTATATACATATACATATACATATACATATATATATATATATATATATATATATATATATATATATATATATATATATATATATATATACAAAAAGAACTTAGAAGTAAGTTTATTACATTTCTTAGAGATAAATACATAACTGAATTTTTATTATAAGATTATTATTATTTTAATACATATTCATTAAAGTAAAATACTTCTATTAATAGTTTTTTTTAAAAATTAGGTTAAATTTGATTTAATGACCTCTTGATAAAACATTTATGTGGAAAGGAGATTCAAATAGAATGAAATTATACATCCATTTAAAATATTCAAAATTGAAAAAAATTACAAAAAAATATATTAATATAATTGAATTATTTGTGATTTTAGACTGTTATTATTTTAGAATAACAGTATTTATTATTTGAAAAGTTTTTATATTCATTATATTTTATAGTATAAAATATTTAATTATATATATATATATATATATATATATATATATATATATATATATATATATATATATATATATATGGATGTATGTAATTTAAGATAATACCAAAACTATTTATATCTGCGATAGAAAAAGTATTTAAGAGACTAAACTAGGAATCTGAAAGAATAAAAGTAAATTGAGAGATGCTTAGTCACATAAGATTTACTGATAACTTTGACAAAGCCCAGATGAACTTGAAAAAAGAATAGAACAATTGGATAAAGAAAGTCAAAAAATTGCTTTATGATAAATCTCAGCAAAACAAAGTAATGTTCAATGAATTTTTAGACCAAAGAAAAATCAAACTGAAAGGAAGAGAAACAGAATTTGGAACTTACATATACACAATATTTGGAAATTCATTAACACTATAGGAACATTTATAGATAAATTGAATAGAAGAATACAAATGGGTTTGAGTCAATTTAGAAGAAATTCGCATTTTATGATGTCGAGTATTCATTTATGTTGAAAGAGAAAAGTTTTTGATTTATGCCATCCTACCTTTTCTTATCTATGGTAGTAAAACATGGGTTTTAAATGCCATACTAGTTCAGGTGCTCCAGGAAATACAAAGAAACATTGAAAAGATATAATATAATTTTTAATTGATAATTAAGGACAAAATTATTTTAACGATATTATAAATTGATTTAATGAAAGTTGATGCTAACAGTGAAATTTAATTTAAAATTAATTTTGTTATGAATTTTTAATAAATTTAATTATCTATTGATATAAATGTAATATTTTTTTTAAAAAAAATGTTATACAACTAAACCTGTAAACAAAAGAATCATATTTTCGTACTTGTATTTCTAAATTAAGTAAAATTGTTGATTCATGCTGATCATAAAATTGTGGTTTTAACATTGCAGAAAACTATCACGTTCAAGAAGTTAAACAATTGTTTGTTTGTTGAAATGTTTTACTCATTACAAATAAATAAAAACAGTTAAATATTATAACAGGAAAAATTTAAAAAACGTTAGTTAGATACTTAATCGAATATAAAAATTCTTGTTAATTTTATCTTAAAAACAGCCTTACCTTTCTACCTTTTACATGAAGATTTGATTCTACAATCGTTTTTCAATAATACCATTATTTTTTTTAGATAAAAATTGTTAGATCTAAAACTTAATAAAAATATAAAAAATAATTCAACAGTTACAAAAATATTCATAAAATACAGGGATTGAAAACAGTACTTAAATGTGTATATTTTATCAAATTTAAAATATTTATTTTTTGAAAATTTCAAAAATAAGTATATAGTTGTAAAGTAAACACTTCTAAAATATATTCGATTTAAAATATAATAAAATTATATTATTAAATTTGTATTAAAGCACGAAGATTATTTAAAAACAAATTAGTTTTTTTTTATTTCTGCTTTTGGACCGCTATGTTCTTCATTATTTATAACAACCAATTTTGATTCAATAAACCTTTTTAAAGTTGAACGTGTTATTATATACATTATAATCTTTTACAACCGTATTTTAAACTTCATCGATTACCATCTATTTATACTAATAAAACCATCTTTGGGAAACACGAAATTTTCGTCAGACCAAAAATAATATATTTCGTTTAAATACAGCTATTCGATTAATCAAATTACTTCTTTAAACGAGTCATAATACCATTTCTGAATGTCAGAAAAAATTATTGAATAAATATTTTTAAAAAAAATATGATATATAATAAAATCATATATAAAGTTTTTTATTTTATTTGAAAAAATAAAATTTCGTTTCATGTTGAATAACTCACATATATATAATATTTTGATATTGCACGCGATATACCATTATCTCCAACACAGAGGATTCAGTGATTTATTTCGATAATAAAGGAATAGCTCGGATGGTTATTATAAATTAATATATTTTTCAATAAAAGAGATGCTATTCATATTTGTATCATTTTATACTTATCAGTTTGAATACGAAATTAATTTGAAATATAAATATTTAATATATAATAAAAAAAATATCTATCAAAAAATATAAATATTTTTGAATTAAATAATTACGTAAAAATAAACATGCATTTATTAATCTAATAATTGATTCTGAGATTAACTTAATTGTTTATTATCTGAGAATACAAACGAATATCTCTCTAATTCGATTGAAATAAGTAGGTGATCCAGTAATATATTTAGATTGAAAAATGATTAATGTAAACCAATAATAGTCGATTATGAATGATTCACAAATATATAAATTATATGCAGTAGGAAATCCTAGCGCTCGAGGGTGTGTGTATGTCAGTCTCGTCACGTCATACTGAACGCATCGCATCTGGTCGCACAAAATGATCCAGTTCGTTTCCCCGAATTTTCTCATGCTAATGTATAGCCGGAGGCAAGTTTGACTGCTGCACCATCGGCTGTCTTTCACCCCAAAAGAGACACCGCCCAAAAACGTATACGTGATAATCGGTATAAGTACACTCGAAATTATACTGTTCTAATTATGTGAAACCCAATATTCTGAAATTTCGGATGTGCACTGTTTGAGTATTTGTAGACATTTGTGGTGGTCGGTCATTGCCTGTAATAGAGTAGTTCATAGATGCATACAGTTCATTCATAAAATCTTCAATGGCTTTGTGTAACGTAAATTTTGACTATTTCTATAGTAGTACGGATGAACAATAATATTATTGTTTTATATCATATATATATATATATAATATATATATATATATATATATATATATATATATATATATATATATATATATATATATAGGTACATTTTTAAAATTTTATTTTATTTTATTGAATAGATTTATAAATTAAAGTTGCAATATCTGAATAGAAAAATGTTTTAACTAAACAAAATTACATGAAATGATTTAACAATTTATTTAAATTAACAAATTGATATCTTATTTTTATTTCCACCTGTGCATTATATATATATATATATGTATGTGTGTGTGTGTTGTGTATTTTTGTCCTTGAGACCGCTATGTTAAATTAAATACAGCGGTTTCAAAGAAAAAACTAATAAGAATACATTATTTGATTACGTTTTGTAATGTATTGATTTGTGTATTGATAAACTTATAAATATCACTGAGAAATTAAAGATCGATTTAGAATTAATACACTCATTCATTGGATGAATATTAAAATTTGTAAGTTTTTTCGAAAGAGATTTATTAGCCTTACACTATAATATTTAAATATTCAATAATTACTTATTGTCTATTCCTTTTATTTATTTTTGCGCATTTTTATGACGATGTCATCATCTTTGAAATGGCACGAATTTCAAATTTGGTATATTAAATTTAAACATCATGTAAATCAATCAGATTTTATGTACATGCGCTTCCGTAAGTGATGTCATTGTTAACGAATTAACTAGAAATATATTTGGAATTGTAAATGATATTATTAAAATATTAATCACAATTTGTTTATAAAAACACTTGTAAACTCACTAATTATAACATAATTAAAATATAAGTAAAAGAAAAAAACTGTTGACTAAGAAATACACAAACCGATATGTTTGTTTGTTTGTTTGTTTGTATATATATATATATATATATATATATATATATATATATATATATATATATATACCAACTAGGTAGCACAGTGATTTGCATCATCGCGTGTCATGCAGGAGATTGCGTTCGATGCCCAGTCGGAGAGTCTCTCACTTTCGAGAATTTAACATGAAGGCCGACAACCTAATTTTGTAAAAAAAATAACTGTCGAAAAGATAAGGAAAAAATGTCGTTGGTTGGCAAAAAATATCGTTGGTTAGCAAAAAAATGTCGTTGGTTGCCTGGAAAGTGTCGTTGGTTGGCGGGAAATATCGTCGGTGGGCTGGGATGTATCGTCGGTGGGCTAAAAAGTGTCGTCGGTTGGCTGACTTGGAAAATTTTTTGGAAAATTTATTAATATGTTTATTTATAAATTTTCAAAAAAATGTTCCATGTCAGCCAACCGACGACACTTTCCAGCCAAATAAACAACTATTGTTATAGTTGTTTATTTATAAATTTTTATATAATGTAACTAAAAATATTTCTTAATAAAGTCGATTTTTCGTTGACTAAATAATTTGTTATTATTGAAAGTGGTATAAGCCCATTTGTTGTTAAAAAATCGATTGTTTCTTTAACAATTTTATTAATTATTTTTACATAATACAATGTAACAAGTTTATAGTTTTAAAAACATAACCTGAATTTATTATCATTTGCCATTATTTTTTAGTTAATTTAAACGCAATCCTTTAAATATCTCAATGAATGAATAAACGGACTTATTCCATTTTTTTAATATAACAGCTCATATAACGATCAACAAATCCACATATCAATTTTATTTGAGGAAATCTATAACAACAGTGTCGAACGAAACTACTTCTCCGACTATTTATTATCTATGATAATATTTAACATTTTGGTAAAATGTTATTTCGTAATGGAAATCTCTACGGACAGGGAGAAGTGATAGAAAATAATATTGACTAGTGTGATGCTCTTGACTAAATTGCATTTACCAAAACGCTGATGGATTTTGAAACGTGAATTGTGCAATATGAGCTGAGGGGAAATCAAACTCCTGAACCTGTCTAATGTTGCCGGCATTTAACGTAAGCGAGGGGATCTCTTCTTACAGCTCTTTGATATATTATATACGTTAACGTTTATAGTTGAAAATGATGACGTTTCTGTGATGGAAAATATCCTTGCATCTGGTGTTGTATTTCGTATTTTGGGATACACGTGTCAAATAAGGCGTTAACTAAATTCAATTATGGTACTACCTTTATATAATAACACTGATATTTTAATCAATATAATATCCTATATATTTCCTATGTATAATGGAACATCACTATATCAACTTACCAAAAACACCCACTATCTGAAAATAAAATAAATCAACCAGAATATATGATTACACTAAAGCATAAATTTTGTTTATCATAAAATTTATAATATTCAACTAAGTTTTATATATATATATATATATATATATATATATATATATATATATATATAATACACATGTATGTTTATATATAACAAGATTTAATCGTTTTACTGCTAGATAAAGATTCACTTCAAAAACAGTTTTTTCATTTTTGTCAGCATTATATTTATTCTTTCTTGATTTTCTTTATCCATCATTTTAATTATTTTAATTTCTTTATAATTATGTACATACTCAATCCTATAAACATATCCACACATCTATATTTTTCATATGAAAATATATGTATATAAGAATTTCAGAATTTTAGTGTAAAATAAAATTCATGAAAAATATATTATTTATCATTCATATCAACAGCATTGAAATACTAAATTTGAAATTTTTATAAAACAAAATTCGCTTTTCAAACAAGAAAATTATTTAGAAAGAATACGAGTGTATAAATTTTTTTTTAGAAAATTGTCTTTATTGAAATATTTTTAAAATATATTTTAATTGAAATAATAATAGAAAATACATACAGTTATATAATTATTACAGGTAATATTTAAAAATTATTGAGGAAATAATTTTATTTTCTTTAAAAACAAAAATTTGAAGTAATTAAATTTGATTCATGTAGCCTTCTATTAATAAATGTTACATTGAATAAATTTATCGAAAAAAATATTTAAATTTTGACAAATAGTTTACTCAATTAAATATAAAACCATGTTGATTTATTTTAAAAAATGAATTTATATATGAATTATTTAGGCTACTTTAAGCACATTTTGTTCATATATATATATATATATATATATATATATATATATATATATATACCGACTAGGTAGCACAGTGGTTTACCATCACCGCGTGTCATGCGGGAGAATGCGTTCGATTCCCAGTCGGAGAGACCTCACTTTCGAGGGTTGAGTATATGAAGGCCATGATGTGATATATATATATATATATATATATATATATATATATATATATATAAAATTATCATCGGTTCTAGAGCCTTTAAAGGTCTTAATCTTTTTAAAAATGCTAACCAATTAACGATTATTTTTATCTCAGTTCAATGATGATTATGTTTTATATATATATATATATATATATATATATATATATATATATATATATATATATAATTGTTTGGATTTTTTTTTGTAAAATTTTATTACTCTTAATCTTAAGAAAATAATAAAAGGCAAAACAAAATTCAACTAGTAGATCATTTTGGGTGAAAAGTGAATATTTGAGTACATATTAATATAAAAATTCAATTAATTTACAAATATTGATTTTTTATTAATTATTTAACTAAAAATATTAAAATGATGTTTAATTATTATTATCCTATTAATTAATAAATATTATCATGCGGAAAAAATATTTTTAGCTTAATTCGAGAACAAGTATTTATCTGAATAATTTTGACATGAAAATATTCCTATATAGAACAATTAATTAAGACCTTGTTAATTTATATACTTTCCCAAAAATCCGTTTATAAATTACATTACACGATTTTGACTTGTATTCAAATTTTAAATAGGCTTACATTTAACTTATTAAGTACTAATGAAAAGCATTTGAATTCAAGTTCATAATTAATTTACAAACAATGAATTGAGACGAATATTGTTGGTTCTTTTCAAATTAATACCGTAAATAACAAACGCTGCCACTCTAAATAAAAAAATTGGTAATCGGGTAATGCGGAAATATGTAGAAGGGTACGAAAATAAATCTCAATCTACTCAATTCATCCCCTAACGAATATGTTCTACGCAGTAGACGAATACTTGTTTATATTCGTTTGAGTGACTCATTCGATGTTTTGTAAACTTCAATTCGCTCCTCTGCGTCGTTTCGTAAACAATGACGTGCGAATTGAATGGCTCGAAAGTCGAAGAAGCTTTCAACTTTTTTTTATTATAAAGAATATGCAGGAGGAATTTAAATAAAAACTTCTTAATTATATAACAATTCATCTGTCGATCATTGTCAAAATATAATAACATAGACATTTTTTATAACTGATATTTTTAATTATAAAAGATTTATAAAATTCACATTACAAACTTTTATAGATATTTCTTTTTATACGAATATTTTGATACAAATAAAAATAAATATAGACAAACATTTTTTGCAAAAATATACTGTTTTTAATAGAAAAAATATCAAAGGATATAAAATACTAAAACCATAAATGCATAAAATATTATTGGTATGTTCTTAAAAGCAAATTTTAAAGTCACGTACTGATTTATTGAAGAGAATTTATATTTGAAATACAGTAAAATTTGTTTGAAGTCAGTATTATAATAATTTATGTACTTTTATTGTATTTATGATGTCAGCAATAAGTTTTATTCAATGGAAATAAAATTAATAAACAAGTAAGGAATAAATAATCAACGGTTTTATATCTATATGAAATCATTTGATAGTTTGAACAATTTTAGCGATAAAATTTAATGTTATTTTACGACCACGCAATTGTATTCCTAACTGTGTATTTTTTCTATAAAAAATATTATTTACTTAATACATTTTATGAATATTATTTATTTTACAAAAAAAATATATGTAATATTATTTTTTTAAACAAACTTCTAAAAACATTTTTTAGTGATTATTTAATATAATGTAAAAAATGCATATTACTATATTTTATGTTATTTTAATTCATATATATAATTGTATAATAATTTCAAAAAAATCATAAAGCAATCAGATTTTTAAAAAATATATTTTATATATTTACACTTCAAAAATACCAAACCGTTATTGAAATGTAAATAATAAATAATTATTGAAAATGTTATAAAAGTTTTTAATGTTTTATTTTAATTAAAATATGTTTAATAAATAACCATTTATTTGATAAATTATTTTAAATTATATCTACAATATTATAACTGTATATAATCAATGAATATGAATTATTTCAAGACATTTTTTTTAATTTTTACAGCTTTTTTAAATCTAGTATACTACTAATATTCTTGTTGAATTTTGAATTAAGAATTTTAACTGAAAATAAAATTTAATTAATTTAAAATTATATTCTTTACTTCATATATTAAGTGATATTAATAAAATTTAATATTATTAATCACATGAGAATTTAGTTTATTACTTTTAAAAATAAAAAAGTGCATTGAAAAAATTTTATAAATAATTACAGTTTAAAATAATGTATATAAATAAACTGAAAACAATTATGGTTATTTTATCAAATGCATAAAATAAAATTTCCACAGATTTTGGTATAAAATCTTATCAGAGTGAAACATGAAATGAATTAACCACAATATTTACTATTAAATTTATGATAACCATAAAGTAACAGAATAAATATTTCATTACAAGATATTTTACACATACGAATATTCACACACTTTCTCACACAAATCCAATCTTACACACAAATATATACACGCACGCATTTATATATATATATATATATATATATATATATGTATGTATGTATGTATGTATATAACTCCAAAGAAGACATGCTTGCGAAGACAGTGACATTGGGTATTTCCGAGAAAACGATGTGCAATTGTAAACCAGAACAGAATATCCAATACTGTATATATTAAATGTAATGTAATCAATACATTTCGGTTACGTGTTTTTATAAGAATGCGATTAATTTGGATTGCACGCACATGGTACATATGAGATTTTTGTATTAAATCTGAATTCATATTCCCACGACAAATATTTCTTGCATACTTCACTAATAAGGAGGTAAAACCTATTAATAAATTCTTCACATCTAATTTAAATATATTTGAATTTTGTATAAATATATATATATATAGGGTCATCCAAATATAACGCCTAGATTTGTGTTTTATTAAAAAGTATTTAAGACATTAAACTGAAAATCTCAAAAAATAAAAATCTATAATGAGATATTTTGATTTAGACACTGAAGATTCGTTGAAAATATTATTTTCTTAACAATCCAAGATTGATTTGAAAAAAGAATTGAATAATTAGATAAAGCAAGAAAAAATATTGGTCGTATGATAAATTTTAACAAGATTAAAGTAATGTACTAGGAATTTTCAGATCAGAAAAAAATGAATTAAAAGCAATATAAGTAGCAAAAGATATATCTAAGATAACTCATTAATACTAGAGAAACATTTATAGATAAAGTAAATAAAAATGTGATAGTTTCAATTTGGAAAAATTCTCATATTAAATTATGGAATATCTTTTCTATTTAAAGAGAAAACTTTTTGATCAATGTATTTTATTAATACTCACTTAACGCAGTAAAACATTCTTGAATAACTCATTGGTTTTAAACAATACAAAAATAACATGACAAGATACAGTTTAGCAATAATATGTAAGAAGAAAGATAAACGAGTGGACCAGAAAGAAAACTAATGTTGTGAACATGATAACAAGAGTAAGGAGTTTAAAATGGAATTGGGTCAGTCATATAAACATTAAGAGAAGATCATCGATGGATAAGAAAATTATTGATTAATATCCCATAGGAAAGATTAAAATAAAAGATCAATGAAAAGAAGATATAGAGGTATAAGAAAATTAGTCGAAGAAGAATGAAAAAAAAAACATGGATCACTTGGAGTGGAAAGTTTTATGAGAGGTTTTTATTTAAAATTGCAAAAAAACTGACAATGGCGATTACTTAGAAAAATCATAGAAGTTTGATAAATAATATCAAGTTTAGCAAATAAAATTTATTTTAAAAAAGTCGTACATTTTTATTTACATTTATTTCTTTTATGAATATATATATTTATATATATATATAATTTATTATTTTTTAATGATGGAATTCATTTTAAAATTACAAATAATTTCATTATTTAAATATATAATTTTTAATTAGTCTGCTCTATAAATATATATAACTCAGATATCAACAGCATTTTATATTTTTCTATTATACATCTATATTAACAATATTGAATAAAAAAAATATATGATAAATTTGATCTCAATTTCAAAGAATTACAAAATCTTATATGTATTTATCGTATTTAATTAATAACTGTTAAAATTCTATTAGTTCTTTTAGTTTTTGAATTTCTTTTAAACGAAATATAAAATGCCTTTCAAAAGAATTATTTTTTAAATAAATTTCATATGTACTGTTATATAACGTAACATGTTCTTATTTATTAGATGCTACTAAATCTTTTTAATAAATATTTGTGTCTTCGAAGAAAACGTTTATAATATGGGATTCGACTTCCGCAGTTCTTTGAATTTTTCTTTTTTTAAAGATTTTTATACAATGTTATAAAAAATTACCGACAGTAAGTCTGTTCATGTTTACAAAATACCATTTTTCTTGGAACATTAATGCAGAGAATCATTTTTTGTGATAGATCATATGAAACTAACATACTTTGTTTACAATATTCTATTTACGAATGCTCCTTAGGTCAATTCTACTATCAATTTATTCATTTTTAAGTTCTCGAATTAATAATCATAAATTTGTATTAATTATAAAAACAGACATTATCAATAGTAAAAAATAGCTTTTAAAAAATCTTCTAATCAATATTGATAATGTTTTCAACATCTATATGGTTTATAACCATATGCAACTTTTTTTTAAAAAAACCATAATATTTTAAATCCACTTAATGAATATCTTCTTATACAAATGTTAAAATTTGTATTTGGATAAATATAACAATTTGTAAATATTTTATTTATAACATTTGCAATGATCAATTTGAAATAATGCGTACGTGACTGTTGTCACGTGAAAACGAGTAGAACTTTTTCAGTCAAATAATAATATTTGTTTCTGATATATTAAATCAAAAATAGTAAAAATCTATTATATACATATACACACAAATACACTCACACATACATATATATATATATATATATATATATATATAAATATGTATATATATATATATATATATATATATATATATATATATATGTTTGTATGTATGTATGTATGTATATGTTATTTAAAATTAAAAGAATGTTTCCTTATTGTAATCGTAAAGATATATGTTTTTTCAATGAATGTTCATATGAAATATATTTTCTTGTTTGGCGCCCTGTGAAGGTAAATAATAAATTCATCTATTGTACCATTATATTTTTTCTTCATATTTCAAATCGAGCCCTTAAATCATTGGCGCCCCTGCTTTGACATAGCACCGTGCATGTCATATTTTTATTCAAATAATATTTCATATAAACGAAAATGTTTTTTTATTTTTATTTTTCTCGTAGAAAGATGACATCCAACAACATCATATATAAAACCTACACTGGAGACTGAAATAAATTTCAAAATATATAATATTGTTATCATGTTATAAAGCATGATAAACTTTTGAATAAGCTTCGCCGCTCTATAATTTATCATGACGATACATGCAAACGTTTGAATTTTGAGAACAATGCACTCGTGATGGTCCTCAAAGCAGACCCAATGCATCATCACAGTCGTTTCATATCTACCGTGTATTGTCCTATAACGGTTATGGCTATAATATTATCTGATCGTAACTAACGAGTTGTAGACGTGTGCAAATATTGTCTTTTTTTCGAATGCAGAAGATTAACTCTAACATTTTTATACATTTGAAAAAAATCTTTTCACATAATGTATTTCGAAACTTACTTAATTTTATATTTGTATAAAAAGTATTAATAAAATACTTCAAATAATCAATTTACTTAATTGTAGTTTAAGTAAGTTGACTAGTTGTTTTAAATAGTTTACCTTTTAAGATCTTTAATGTTTTATTGTATTTGAGAAGATAAAATAATGTTGCATTTATAAATATTGATCTTGTCGTAAGTCATTTATACTCGACTTATTCTATATATTTATTTACGACCAATTAAATAATTAACATTGATTTTCATCAATACACAAACATTATATATTTACATAATTGAAAAAAAAACTTTTTTCCGCACTTCACTTTGATTGATTTTATAATAAATGTGCATATATGAATTATTTAATATTGAATACATATCTATAATTAATATGAATAATTGAACACTGTAATGAATTATTGAACTAAAATTAATTGAAATAATATGTATACATATTATGATTTTTTAATTATTATTGAAATATTAACACGAAAAATAATAAACGAAGAAAAGATTTCTATTTTCTTCAATCTAATGCGTTTATCTTCCATTCATGCTGAAATATTATCTTATATCTTTATTCTGTCTATTCATGGTTTCTTCTCGAGTCTATTTATATTTATAAATTTCCAGTCAATATTTTTTATTGTCCATCTATGATTTTCTTTTTTTATTACATTACAAACCCATTTCTATTTTAAACATTTTACTCCTGTTACAATGTTTTTAAATTTTGTATTATTTTGAATCGACTTATTTTTCTTTTATTTGTATCTGTTATTCCAAATAAGCATTTTTCAATACGTCTCTATTTTGCTTGAAATCACTGAATTATTCTGACATTTAAAATACATATTTCATTTCTTTAATTGAAAACAAATAGGATATATTGATAAAAAAACTTTTTTCTTAAAACGTATAGATGACGAATATGTTATATATGAATTCATAATGTAAATATTTACTTCAAGTAGACACCATTTCATTATTATACTATTCACTTTATTTATAACTTTTTTATGTTAATAATATCTCTTTATTTTTCGACTTTGCCTTTTTTAAGAATATTTAGGCTTGTTGAGAAAATAATAACGTTGTCAGAAAATCGAAATTGAGTATATATATATATATATATATATATATATATATATATATATATATATATATATATATATATATAGTATAACTTTATATGTATATTACGTTTTCATTTCGTTTTTACGAGACAAGTTTTCATTAATTTATCCTGTCAGTCGTTGTCAATGTTTACCGCTATAGTGTGAATAATATAATAGCCAAGAATTGTCGAAAAGAAAATAATTCTGATATGTGTTGAATTTTAAAATCGTCTTCCTTTTCTTTATTATTTATACAAATATATATATATATATATATATATATATATATATATGTATAATGCAGTAACATCATTATGCTTATTACATGCAAAGAATGCCATAAGTTGTAGAAATAAATCTTGTTGGTTCTATTTACGCACGAAATGTATGTTTTTGTTACAACTACATTTATGGATGTGACAAAAGCAGTCAAAACCAGTCGCCTACATGTGACATAATGACATTATTTTTTTGTATAAGTTGTATAATCTAGTTTATATGTAAAAGAAAGTGTTATGAAATCACATATTTAAAATAATGCAAACAACATTTTTTTTTCTAACAAAAATCTCGTTTTAGTTTACAGTAAAATATTTAATTGCATGCGTACCAGTTGTATTTCCATTCTAGTATGTTGAAATAAAAATAAATATATGTCGATCAGGTTATAAACGTGTAGTTTATTAACTAGATACTTGTAGAAAAGTATAATTATATTTGAACGGATGGTATATGGTTTTTGCTTGCCGATTTATATTTCTAGGACAAAAGGAAGAGGTAGAAAAAATCGTACACATGTGTTGTACGAATGATGTTAGAAAAGTTCAAACGTGAGGTTTATTAATGAATTACTGTAAAGTTGTTATACAGATTTGAATTAATAAATTCAGATATCAATATGTATTCAAAGCTCATTATAATTTAATCATTAAATCATATCAGATTTTATAATATTGTATTGAAATAACAGCTTGTAAATATTTTACAAATAGATGACATTAAAAGTGATTCCTAGAGTATATTACTTGAATAGATATTTATCAATGTGCTCTTTAAAAATGCATAAGCAGAATGATTGAATTATGTCTATACAATACAATTTTTAAAATTAGAGATATTAATCTGTAATTTATTATTTTATATTTTTGATTATCTGGAAAATGACTAGTTATTAAATAAAATGATAAATAATTTTTATAAAAAGTTATATGATAATATTAATAATTAAATTTAAATTTTTGTCTTAATATCTCTTTAACTTTTGATTCAATTCGATAAATATTCAAAAATAATTAATTAAAAAATGAACGATTTATAGATTATAATCTAAAAAAAACATATATTAAACAATTTTAAAAATTAATTGTATTTATTAAAGTGCTTAAACAGTAATAAAATTACAATTGATTAACAATGTATTCTTTATTATAAACTATTTATTTTTAGTATATATTTGTTTAGTTTTTTCTTTTTTTATAAAAATAATTCAAAGAAAATATAAGAAAAATATTTTAAATAATATCCTGTATTTCATTCTGCAAAAATAGAAAATATTATTAAAAATTAAATATAGTTAAATAATTTATTATTTTATCATTAATCTTCTCAAGAAAGAACAATAAACAATAACCTTATTAAAACTAAAATAAAAACATAAAAATCATAAGCATTTTCAAACTTTAATAGATTTTTTTTAATCTGAGTTACTGAATTTCAAACATGAAAACATTTTAATTACATGCAGTATTAAAATATATTTTTACTGTTAAATTATTAAGTTATTGTTATTCATTAAATTTAATAAAATTACAGTAATGGATAAATTAAATGAATTCTATTGTTAAGTCTTATTATTTCCTGTCGAGAAATATTTGTTTAAAAAAATGTAATACAATTAAATCTACACCTAACAAAATGCCTACATGGTACAACTATGTAGCTCGAATGTGTGGTCAAAACACAAAATTTTAAACCTACAACACTAGACGATTCACAAATATATTCTTTTTCTCAATACATTAAATTAGAAAGACAGTGTTACAAGCTATGCACAAAAATATTTTTTTCGTAAACCTCTCAATAAATTTTCAATAGAATATTGATAGCATTGTATATTTCGATTAGATAAATTGCTGTATAGTACAAAATTAATATTATACATAAAATCTAATTGAAATACATGTAGTTATTTGTTGTTTCGACTAAAGTAACGCTATTTCCTGATAAATGCAAATACAACAAATCGACATATAATGTAAATAGCGGCGATATTTAAATGATACTAGAGTCGGAACTCATACGTTTTCTTCATGACATTTGGCGCCAGTATTCTAGAAAACCAAGTTCAAGTTTGTTGTCTGTCACTAATAGTTCAGCGAGTCGATAAAGGTTTGTGAATATACATAAACAGTTTTTTATATACCTGTTGATTGTTGTTGACTAAATACATTTTGCAATGATGCAAACGTGTTTTCTCAAGACAAAAATTGTATGTCATATTTGTTTATTACATTTCGACTTCATTATTTTTATTATTAACGTGATTATCTACATAATTAACTTACGAATTAATATACTAAGAATGAGTTACTATTCAGTTATTATGTTTGTTCTCAACGTTTATTTTAAACGATTCTTGGATATTTGAAGTTTAATTATAAAATTAAATCAAAAGATTCTTTTCGTGTATACAATTTATGTATTTTCATTTAATTTTGACCTGATTAAAGTCATTGAACTTGCAAAAAATGTATTCTAGATAAATAACATTACTTAACAAATGCACACCTAACATTTCCTTTAATTTTTTATTACATTTACCTTTTAGTCATACATTTTTTAAGAGAGCAATTATATTGTAATTAATTAAGAATGAAAATACGTACGGAATGTAAAGATTTTCATCTGAACATACAGTTAATGCGTATTTTACACAGACATTTTCTACGTATAAAACATTTTTAAATTAATATCAATTATTGTCAAGCGAAATAAATTATTTTTAAGATTTGCGAATGATCCGTAATAAATATAGAATATTACTAAGCAATTCGTTATTCAAAATTTGTTTCGCGTTATAAAATTTTATATCTATGAAAAAGCAAATTCTTTCTTTTAAAAAAATACGCCTGATAAATAACAATAAATGCGGAAAATAATTACTTATTATTAAAATCTAAATAATAGTATAAATTTAAAATTCAAATACATATTAAGAATAATATTCTTATCGTAGAATTATTTATTTGTACATTTATTTCCTTTATTATGCACTGTCAGTAAGATGAAAATTAATTATGTGTAAAAAAATTCCCTTATTACTATCTATGTCTATGAATATGTATTTTATGATATAAATCATTTAATAATTGTTTTTACAATGAATATTGTAATAGAATCTAATTTGTTTTAAATTAAATTCTTTATAATTTACAAATTCAAATTTGAACTCGAAACACAATGATGACCAACATGTCATACAAACCACTATTCAACCACTTCAATAAATAAATTAATGAAGATGTAAAACTAATTCGTATTTCTCTGAAGTAATAAAGCATATATAAATACTTTTACATGAAAATATATTGTCATCAATTTAAACTTTACTTATATATATATATATATATATATATATATATATATATATATATATATATATATATATACTTGTAATGTTTAAGGTAATAAAATAAAATCTATGAAATTATATCAAAAAAGAAATAATTTTTGGTTTCATTCACTGGATTGTTCATATTATTACTACATAATTGCAGAAAAACCGAAAAATAGGAATTACAGGAAACCGCAAATAACACTTGTACGCAATGAGAAAGAAACTTGTGACCATATTTATGACAACATAATAATTATGATTCACTTAAATGATCTTGCATAAATGTATAATTAATATTAGTTTTTTGAATTCCTCGCACCGTTTACAATTTTTCTAGTAAAAGTGAATAAACTACAATGCTCATTATACAAAATAAAACAATCGCTTCTATAAAGTTTTTTGGGATTTTTATATAAATGTTTTCAAGTTCATCCTAATATCATCTTTGTTACCTGTAAATTTTTATGATACACTGAGTTTAGTAATGACAATAGAATTTACTTAAAAAAAATTAAATTCATATTTTTAAGTCGTATAATAAAGTTTACTGATCCCAGTTTTAGTGCTCAGAAGGAATGAACTTTTTTCAAAATAAAAATGTAATAAAATAAAATATGTTCGAAAATTACAACGTAAATAAAATATAAAAAACTATTTATTTTCCTGTTGCATACAAAATTACTTATGTATAATTCAACGATAATTATCCTTAGATTTAAAGACAGAATGAAAAATGTACTTTATAAATTCTCTATTTTTATCTTTGATAAAAATAGCTTATACTTTCTCGATATTATCGATTACCTTAAAGGAACGATTTATTATTCAAATTATGCTTCTTATATGTACGCAGTATAATTACATGTTTAATGAAAATTTAATAAAGAAAAATGTCTTCAGATTTTATAGCTTACAGTATTTTTTTAAAAAGTTTCGTTATTTTAATATGCTAATTATTGTTTAAAATTAATACATATAATTATTAGAAATTATTGTAAAAGAAATTCTATTTTTGTAGAAAACAGACAAAGTACAGAAATATAGGTATTAGATATTTAAAATAACGAATTTTTTTATATCAATATATACATAAATATATACTAATTAATTTTTATTAAGTTGTTTTAATTAAATGTTATTTTCGAGAAATACAATTTTTGTCTTTTTTATTTTAAAATTTCATACACAAAGTGCTTTTATATTCAAAAATAATTGATAATAAAGTAAAATATTTAATTGTCATAAATGTTCAATTTTCCCATTGATTGAAATAAGAATAATAATATGTAAATTAGTTTTCTTAATTCAATTAAAGATTATCTGCTACTTAATTACCCCATTTTTTATTTTTCAGTTTTTTCACAATTAAGATTGGTTTATATCAATTATTTGGTTTATATCAATTGGTTTATACAAATTATTTTCGATAAAAAGTATTTTTCTATCACATAATTTTTTGTTTTAGGTTTTCATATTTTTTGCAGATTGTAAGAATATTAAAATTAATTATTTCAATTTATATTCAAAATCCATTGATTTCATAATTTTAGTTTTGTTTAATTTTCTCATGAATGATGTATATTTATATTTAAATATTAATATATAATATTAATATTTTTTATAATACGTATGTGATTTTCTAATCGAAAATTCCATATTTTTATAAATTATATAAAGTATTTTTATCAGTTATTATAAATTTGTATTATTAAATTTTAAGATAATACTTTTTAATTTTTATTTTCCATCTTAAGTTTCTTTCTAAAAAAATATAAAAAATGCTTTAACAAATTACCTATTTTATAGAAATATGTGAATAAAAAAAGATATGTTTTTTTGACAATTATCTATATGAAGGTTATAAATAAAATGAATTTTATTTATATAAAAAAATGTTTTTATTGAATCTAAGGGTTAATATTAAAAAACAAATCATTGATACAGTGAATATATTTTTCAAATACACGCATTTAATTTTTTATCATTAATATTACAATATGATTTATTAATTATAAAACAATTAAATTTTCGTTCTATTAAAAATTGTTTATCTACAATTATTGAACTAATATTTTTTAAGAAAATAAAATATTCTCACAAATGGACTTAATATAAAATTGGGCATGTGACAAAACATGTTTTAATGAATTGCTGTCATCAAACTAGTTGTTAAATTCAAGTTAAGTTTAAATTCCAATCCACAACTTAATGCAGAAAAGTTTAATGTAAAAACACAAGGAAGAGTATTTGTACAATGTCATTAAATTGTTTCTTTTGGTTGTACTTCTTTTGTCCAAAAGTCGCAAGAATTTTTATAGCCGTTTAAGAAGTTTTATAAAATGACTTATTTACAGTTAAGTTTATTTTTGGTGTCCTTAAAATGTTCGTTTTGATTAAATTTATAAACATATATATATATATATATATATATATATATATATATATATATATATATATATATATAGAATAGTATTGGTACTTAAACACGACTAGGTATCATGACATTTAATCAACTAAATTAAGTTTATCTGTCAGCAATAGCATACTACTAATTAGTTTACGATTTACTTTGATAAGTAATTGAAATGCAAGAAAACTTACACTTCTCTGTCCTGATAATTGCGCGTATCTTTAAAATTAGTAAACGTTCTACTAGTATAAATAACATATAAAACGATAAAATAATATAAATCTTTCCAACTACAATTTATTTTCACATTTTCATCCTCGCATTCATATAAATCCAGTAGTGAAGCATCAACATTTAAGTGAATTAGTGCGTATCTTATTCGCATATAATCTCACTTTTATCGTTACCTGTCGATAATAATCACTAGTGCACCTAAATGATCACAGTCTGCATATTTAAATGAGAACTGAACGATCAAGGCCTTGTTGCTATCTGATTTGATCTTCAGTGTAGAACAAGTTCAATGCTAATGTTTAAAGATTTGTGCAACGTACAGATGCAGTGAATGACAACGTTCATGTTTATATATAACACTGCTTTTCCAATATGGCAATTAAAATCATTTAAATTGTAAATATTATAATATTGAGATTCGAAATCCATGTTAATAATATCAAAAATCGTTTCGCTCGACTTACTTATTCAAAGTTAATGAGATAATTGGAATATTATTCTTATTTACATTAGCTACTACAATAATTTAAGATGTTTTTAAAAATTAATGATAACAGTAAATATGGTAATATATACAAATAAGAGTAGATACTTATTGTCTCATAAATTTAAAATTATTTCAATTTTGAATTATAAAATTTAATTCCGTATATTTTCATTGCTTTCATAATAAATTTTTACTCTAAAAATAATTTAAAGTAATTTCAAATTATTAATTTATTCTATAACACAATGAAAATTAAACTACTAATTTTCATTTATTTTTCCTAATTTCTTATTTTACCAATTAAATTGAACTACTCTAAGATTTATTTTACAATAAAGTCATTTTTTAATAAAGTAAATTTATTTTTAATACAGATTTTATTTTAAACAGACACATTCAAGTATATATAATAATAAAATAAATAATCAATAATTTATTAATATATTAAAGATTAAAATAAACCATAGTTTTGCGAATTACATGCAAAGTTGTTACTCACAATAAATATTTCAAAAATATGATCAAGTCATTGATATTTATTTTCTAATTCGAATTTATTAGACTTTTTGTTGTGATTTAATATATTAACAGTTTTTTATATTAGATTTAAGATATTTAAAACTTTTTAATTTGAAACTAGAACCGAAAAATGTGACAATAAGAATTATTATATTTTTACAGTAATAAAAAAAATATATTTTTGAAATGTTCTTCTAATTTAAGTTGTAAATTATATCTTATGTTACAAAGAATATTTTTATTCAAATATATCGGGTCAGTGATCTATAATGCACTAGAAACTGTTTTCGATTTATATTTCAAAATAATTTTGTGCGTCAAATATTTCAACATAGATGATTTGGCTTTGATAACGAACATGAAGTGCAAATTTAGTTTCATGTTACAATATTTTATATGAAATAACACACGTTTTATGTACTGTGTACTAGTTATAAACTAAATCTATTTAATTGAATAACGATTGAAATTCAATATATTTCTTTAAAATGCAATCTTTTCCGACTAGTTGTTAATATAGATGATTACATCGCATGTTCAAATGCGATTCCTATAAGTGATAGTTTATTGAACATGTAAAACAGGATGTTAATATATTGAAACATACATAAATTACGGTTTTTCTAATTTGATAATTTCATAGAATTATAATATTAAGTATGACGTTGGAATTTATTTTATTTTATATACGTTCTAAAATTAGATTGAAATTTATTATTAAATCTGTACAGACATATACACATATACGCATGCATATATTAACGTTCGTAGAGTCATGCAAAGATTGAAGGAAGGAAGAAAATAACAGTTTTTTTAAAAAAATCTAAATAAATTATACAAACTTGAAATCATACTTGTTAACTGTTAAAAAAATAATGTACGAATAAAAAAAAATGTAAATGAGGAATGTGTACGATATGTATACAGTCTTTAATTTATAAAGAAATATTTAGCACAACTACAACGTTCGTTAAATTGTTTGACACCGATAAATTATTAATGATTTAAAATATATTATTATGTCACACACAATAAGAGGAATTATGATGAATATTAATTTAATACCATATTATTTCAGCTCGTATTGTTCATATGTCAAGTAAGTTTTTTTAAATTATTCATTTTAAGAATTCGTTTAATGAATGTTTCTTCGTAAACGAGTTTAAAATACCATTTTATGTCGTATAATATTGGAACAATTGTACTCAAACATATATTTACATTGATTGCAAATTAAGATTCATGTTGGGATTGTAAAAGATTTTTCAACACATATTTACAACATACTAGTACCTATTAATAAATCTGTAAAGATCATCATATGAATATTACTATTTCAAATTTTATCTAATAAAAATATAGTATACAATTTTGATTAAGATTTACATATCAAAATAGATAGGTTTTTTCATTGAAATGCTGATTGATTTGTAAAATCAGGATTTTTTGTCAATAAAATTCGTTCTATATCTACAAATGCGATTTTAATCATCGTTTCACTTTAATATACATCAGATATTTTATTTTAGAGGAAAAAAATTCATTTTTAGAACTATCGATTTTTCATGAAATTTCCCATATACTTGTCGTGGTTTTTTCGAGGTAAAAAATTGACAATTTTAAAAATGAATAAATTCGATATTTTTTTATTACAACACGATTATAATTGTAGAAAATAATAACTTTTCATTAAAAGTAACAATCTTCTTGAGAAAATAGAATTTTTATAGTCAAAAAGTCGATTTTGAACAATTTTTCGCCTTTGATTTACATTTAAAAAAAATCAAAATATTAGTTATATTCATTGAAATGTAAAATTCTCAACTAATAAGTGTACTATTGTTAGGATTGAATATTTTTAATTAGAAAATTAGATATTTATTATAAGAAAATATTATTAAAAATGAAAATGAATGTTTTTTTCATTCAAACACTGATTGATTGGTGGTATCAAGGTTTTTGTAAATAAAATTCGTTCTGTGTTTGAAAATACGATTTTAATTATCGATTCATTTAAATATATACCAGATATTTGATTTTAGAAGAAAAAAAATTATTTTTAGAACTATCGATTTTTCATGAAATTTTCCATACTATAGGTCGTGGTTTTTTCGAGGTAAAAAATTGAAAATTTTAAAATTTAATAAATTCGATATTTTTTTCTTACATCCCGATTATAATAATAGAGAATAATAATTTTCCAGTAAAATTAACAATCGTTATGAGAAAATAGAATTTTTATAGTCAAAAAGTCAATTTTAAACAATTTTTCGCCTCTGATTCAAATTTAAAAAATTAAAAAATATTAGTTATATTAATTGAAATGTAAAATTCTCATCTAAAAAGTGGATTATTGTTACGATAGAATATTTTTTATTCAAAAATTAGATATTTATTATTTTAAAATATTATTAAAAATGAAAATAACGTTTTTTTTCCATTAAAACACTGATTGATTGTTGAAATCAGGGTTTTTTGTAAATAAAATTCGTTCTATATTTGAAAATGTGATTTTAATCATCGTTTTACTTAAATATACACCAGATATTTAATTTTAGAGGAAAAAAAATCATTTTTAGAACTATCGATTTTTCATGAAATTTTCCATACTATAGGTCGTGGTTTTTTTTAGGTAAAAAAATGAAAATTTTAAAAATGAATAAATTTGATATTTTTTTATTACAATACGATTATAATAGTAGAAAATAATAACTTTTCATTAAAAATAGCAATCTTCTCGAGAAAATAGAATTTTTATAGTCAAAAAGTCGATTTTGAACAATTTTTCGCCTTTGATTTACATTTAAAAAAAATCAAAATATTAGTTATGTTCATTGAAATGTAAAATTCTTATCTAAAAAGTGTATTTTTAATATGATTAAATATTTTTAATTACAAAATTAAAAAATTGTTACAAGAAAATATTATTGAAAAATAAAAATGCAGTTTTTCAATTAAAATATTGATTGATTGGTGAATCAGTGTTTTTTGTAAATAAAATTCGTTTTAAGTTTGTGAATGCGATTTTAACTGTCGTTTTTATTTAATATACTCTAGATACTTGATTCCAGACGAAAGAAAAATAATTTTTAAAAACTTCAATTTTTCATAAAATTTTCCATATTTTGGTTATTTTTTCTTGAGTTTAAAAATCAAAAGTTTTAAAATTCACTCTAATTCAATTTATCTTACTATTAAACAATTAATTTGACAAAAAAAAACTATTTGTTTTAGTAAAAATAACATTTAATGTTAAAAATATGTTTCCAAAGTTGATTTTTTATCACTTCTCTTAAAATTCAAAAATCTAACAAATATCTATTTCCACCAGGATTTAAAATTATCATATTTAAAATGAACATATTATCAAATTTCAAAAGATTTCTCAATGTATTATTTTGACGATAATGATATGGCCATTAAATTGCACATTAATGACAAACATAAATAATTACTGATTATAGAACGCTTTTGTAAAATCTAGTATATTAAAAAAAATACTCTATAAATATTTATATAATTCATTATAATTATTTAAATAATATTTTAATAAGATTCTGTCGGCAATTTTATTTGTGTAAAAGATCTACATTTTATGAATTCCTTACTATACAAATACCGTATTTTTATTACTTAACAATTCATATTGTTTAATTAATATACATATATATATATATATATATATATATATATATATATATTATATATATATATATATGTATAATTCTCACACTTATATATACTTTTGAAAATGTAGGTTAAAGTTACAAATTTTTTTCATTTAAATGTAATTAAAAAGAATTATATTACAAACATAATTCTTAATTTAACAGTTATTATTTATAAAAAAATCGTGTTTTAAACACTATTCAAGAATTATTTATGCCACCAAATTTATTTAATTTGGTAAACTGTCAATTGTAAAAATCAATAAATTATTAAATGAAACAATTTTTCTAGTGAAAAATTTTAATCAATATATTTTTAATAAAATACTCACACCAAAGCTTCGAGATTTTTAAAAAATGTTCATTAATCAATTATTGTTCACTCTATTTACTAATGCCCATTTTAATAGGAAATTCTGTGAACAATAAGTAATTTCTGAATACTTTTATGAAATTTTATAGTTCATATTAATGATTAATTTATATAAAAATGAATTAGATACAATTCTAAACTAGTAATGAAGTTTTAATAAATTAAAAACATGATTTCTAACTTAAATTTTAAAAAAATCAAACGAAAAACTAGATAATATATTTTTTAAAAAATCAATTTAAAGAAAGCAAAGTAGCATTTGGATTATATGATAATAAAAATTATTTTTATTAAAAAATTAGTAATATTCTTTTCATTTTAAAATCGTGCTTTTCATGCATTGAAATCATTTGAAGATTCCGATCTACAATCTGTCTTTAAACCACTTTTCCATTCAGTAGACTGTACGTGCACCGATGACATTTATAAATAGTATTTAAAAGATTTCCAGTGATTGATTGCATAATAAAAAACAATCATGTATGTTAATATTCCAGACATGTATTCTCTTTTATACTGTTTCTAATGTAAACGTTGTCTATTCTATGCTAATCTTATAAATTACCGGTAAAACTGCATTATATTCTTGATAAATCTGTAATGAATTACTCTATGCAAAATATTTATGACCTAGTTATATATTGTACGGTTAAATATTTTTTAAATAAACGATTCTAGGATAAAAAATGAAACAAACATGTCATACAAAACCAGATTTAACAGTTTTTCAACATCTCATGTAGCTCTTTTATAAATTAATGTTTTAAATAAACTGTAAATTGTAAGTGAACGAATAATTTTGATTATTTTAATGAAAACATCTTTAATTTTATATCAACTGCAAATTATATATATATATATATATATATATATATATATATATATATATGAATATAATACTGGTTATTGGATTTTCCTAATGTTTTTTTCATAAAAAATTACTCAGTAAATAAATTTAATAAAAATGCGTATAGTACTGTTTCCTTTTGTATATTCTTTTTAATAATTACGTTAAATTTCTACGAATTTATTAAGCAATCTTAAAAAAATATTTGCATAATTACCAAATTTTTATTTGACTATTTTTTGCTTATTATATTGTCTTATTATTATTTTAATTAAAATTCTCTCGAATTCCAACATCGGTAAACAATCTAATTTCATTAAAGATACAAAATACAAAAATTCTTCAAAAACATCGAAATTCTTGAAAATAGTTAACTTCTTTCGAAACATTTTCACATTAAATGTTGTTAATTGCATTTTTTTCTTGGAGATCTATTCAATGTCTAGCATTTTGATCGCCATTCAAGATAAATTTGTTTGTATTTACATACAAAAGCAAGTAAGCATTTACATGTGTCAAGATATGTCAATATTTTTTTCGAAAATGAAAAATTTATGAAATGTTATGAAAATATCATTGGATATGTTTTATTGATTGTATTATATAGATCGCATAAAATTATATAGTTAGTATATGCTGGCAATAAGCACATAAACTTGTTCTTAGAATCAAGGCGCCAGACTGGACTGTTGTATGAAATAACTAGCTATGGAAGAATGCAAAGTTCCCAGGACACTATCGTATTCACAAGAAATAAACTATAGCACGTGATTTTGCTAAGAATTCAGTTACACACTTCTGTTATGATTATTTATTAGATAAATTTACAAAAAGTTATTTTACGTGTTATTCTTTTACAAATTATGTATGTAACTCAAACCACATATACTCTTTACTAAACAATTATTTAGAAAGATTATGAAATAAATGCATATTTTTATTGCACCAATATTAATAGAATTATAACAAAGTGCATGATTCAATGACAAAAAGATTTAAAAATGTTAACAATTTTTATAATATATATATATATATATTAATAATATACGATATTTAATGAAAATAATTATATTTAAAATATATGATTTTTTGTATTACAATTTTTTTATAGTAATTGAAAATTGAAAAAAAAACAACGAATAAAAATGTCTTAATAGATAATAAATAAGTATTTTTGAAGAAATATATATTATACATATAAAAAAATAAGTAAAAAATTGATTTAAATTACATGTTTATATTTATTTTTTATTTCAGTATAGTATAAAAAATAATATTAAAAAAAGAAAATAATTGTAAATTTTATACAGAAATTATCTTATATAAAAAATTATATCATACTACCATGAAATATTTAGTAATTGTGCCTAATTTTTGCATATTCAAACAATTGTTCGAGATAAGTATCCAAGTATACATATATAGGCTCATATTTTTACTGTTTTTTAACAGAAAAAATAATGTAATTTTATAGTAACTTAAAAATAAATAACAGTTTATTTAATGGAAAATAAACAATGAAACTCAATATTTTTTTATTTATATTATATAAAAAAAATAGTACTAACAATTTAGTAAGAGTCAAAAAGAAGTTGTTATATTAGTGGATAAGTATTCATAAATCATCCAAATCAAATATGAATATAACAGTACAAAGGTATTTTAGTACAAATGAAAAAGCATGTCACGTAAAAAAAACATCATTATTGTAGCTTAATTGTTAAATTCTGCATCGTGAAATATATCTTCTAATAAATCATCTTTATGGCACAGATTTTGACAGTAAATAACTATTCTTGTATCTCGATGTTATTCATCCGATGTAGCAATTTATGATTTTTATTTATTCCTTAAACATTCAGCTTAAAGAATCTATTTTAAAAGTATCAAGAAAACAAAAAATTATGAAATTATTAAAATATTTTCTTTGTATTATGTTGTATGCTTCTTCTAATGAAAACGTTTAAGAGAAGCAGTTATGTTTTTTATTCTTGCAGTATGTCATATTTTTTTTAAATGTAAGTTTTATATAAAATCTATAAAAAAATAAAAATATATTTAATAAAATTCTACACAAGTGCTTGAATAACAGTTCATCTCAACACCACTAGAAATTCAAAAATTGTTCAATAATTATTAATTGTTCACTTTATTTATTATAAGTTGATAGGCATTTCGATGGTAATGCTATTATCATCAGAGAATTGCGTTATAAAATCTAGGTTTTATAATGTAGCACTCTGATGATGGTGTTGTTATCGAAATAAATAATAACTTTTAAACAAATAGAGTAAATAATAAATATTTATTGAACATTTTGTCAATATCTTACGGTGTTAGGATGATAATTCATTTAGGTGAAAGTGAATTCGCCACATTTCTAAAACAATTAGTGATAATTTCAGATAATTGAAATTTATTTATAATATATATATATATATATTTGTTATAACTCGTGGTTCAATAATAATCACCAGTGAATCAAACAACTTAGCTGTATAGAATAAATGCACAGACATTGCACCTAACTTTGACCTTAGCGAACAAATAAAATTTGCGAAATACTAAACGTTAGATTACGACGTGTCTCACAAGATGGTGTTACTTTCATCGAACTGAAAGAATAATAAAATAACTCTCCATTGAAAAATAACAATTTAGTTTTATTATTATAGCCGACAATTTCTAACTAATACTTAAAATTCAATCATATGCAAATATATTTCAAGTTTTTTTTGTAAGAGTCAAATACATTATTATTAAAATTAATTTTATACAAATAAAGCATTTAAATATATTAACTATAATATTTTTCAATAACAATTATTGTATGTGGGTGTTTCTGTGTAAATATAAAATAAAAAATGGGTTGTACATCAACTATGCTACATTAAACATAAAGCAAATCTATAAAAATCGTTTTTATGACGAAATTAAGTATGAATTCAATAAAACGTTTCTAAATTAATGTTTATATAACAATATATTTTATTTTTATAGAAATGTAATTTCTTTGTTTAATTATTGAATAGAATTTCTAATCTAAATATTGAAAGTAATTTTCAATTAACACAAAAAGCATTTTTATATTTGTACAATTTTAACTTTTTGTTCGCTAAATTAAACGCACTTCCGTTGCACCGCATTCCTTATGATTCAAACAGGTAAAAAATATAAATTACACAGATTAACATAACAAGGATTCTTGTAATTCGGCCACTAGGTCAAACACGTAAGATTGTTAACTATTATATACGATATAATAGCTACCGCATAGTCATAATAGTGTATTTATATCTATGAATACAATATATATATATATATATATATATATATTGTAATCCATATTTTTCTTAGAATTTTCTGCTCTGAAAAATGATTCTTAATTTATTATTTTATATAAAAATGTGTATAAAAAAATCAATTACTAAATATTTGAAAATAAATAAAAAATCCAACTTTATGTGTAACAATTCAAAATTGAAAATTAACAAATTGTTCAAATTTTCTATGAATAAAAAAAATCCAGTTAAAATTTAATATATTATTAGATTTATTTTTTAAAAATGTATGAAATTATTTAAAAGTGTTATTAAAATGTTTATTTAATTTAAAATTTATTTTAAATACAATATTTGTTTAAATTATAATTTTTTCTCTTAGTTCATTTACAACCATAGTTAATTTATTTTAAAAGATTATTATGTTTACATTATTTCCATACGATTGATTTTAATAAAAGAGTTACCTTCAGATAATATTCTTAAATAAATTGAAATTTTTTTTAAAAAAAATAAAAAACGTAATTAAGCTTAAAATGAAATATAACTAAGAAAATACAAACTATTAAAATATAAATTATTAAATCAGGTATTTATACAATTTCTTGAAAATGTCAAAAACTATTAAATTTATATTGAAAAAAATACTATTCCGAATATTAAAGGAGCTGAATAAACAATGTTTTAAAATTAAAATATATATATATATATATATATATATATATATATATATATATTTATATAATTTTTTAAAGCTATGAGAATAAACAGGATTTTAAAACGGATTTAGTTCAATGAATCATATTTAAAAATAAGAAAAGATGTTCGATGTAATGAATATCAACCACCCCTTTGTCTATGATTTATAGATCATGAAAGCAATCACATTAGTCAGTACATCAACGATATTGAATGGATTAAAAAAGGAGAATTTAAGATATATTTATTGAACTTTTAAAAAATATTTATAGAAATATATATTATACACCTCATGTTAGTACATAAATTAACAAGAAAGTTAAATATTATAAAATGAGTGAGACAAGGCGATGTGATATTAAAAATATTATTTACAACGGATTTAGAAGAAGTATTTAAGATACTCAATTACGAATAAAGTAGATGAAAATAAAAAAAAATACTTAGATATTTTTGATTTTCTAATAATATATTTTTAACAAATCGAAATAACAATAAAACAATTAGAAGTTAGTTTTATAATGAATTATAAAAAGACCAAAAATAATTTACAATGAAATAGTAGAGCAAAGGAAAACCGAATTAAAAAGAAATATAAATTGATAAACTTAAAAACTATGTGTATTTAAAACAACATATTAATACAAAATGAACATATACTGCTAAAGTGAATAAGAGAATAAAAATAGAATATTGTCAATTTAAAAGAAAAGTTTACTTTATGAAGTCGAGTATTTCTCTATGCCCGAAAGATTTTTTTAATCAATGCATCTTCTCTCTTATAACTTATGGTAGTGAAACAAGGGGTTTCAAATAAAAAAAATCAGTGATTTCAGACAATACAAATAACCACTGAATAATGTATATTAGAGATAAACGTAGGGACAAGAGAGAAATGAATTGATTCGAAATAATACAAAAAACACTAACAAAACAACAGTGAAAAGTTTATAATTAAAATGGACTAATCATATAATAAGAAGAAAAAATCACCGATGGATAATAAAAATTGTTAACTGGAAATAAAGAAATATAAAAAGGTACAAATGTATATATATATATATATATATATATATATATATATATATATATTATATTTTAGTTCTTAAAAAAAAATCAAATTTCCAATGTAAATTTGACTACAAAATGAATGTACAATACAATAATGTAAAAATGTAATATTGACAATAATGTAATTTTTTCGTTTGTAATAAAATATGTTCAATATACTCAACCACCCGCACAAAGAACACGAGAATATTTATTTAACATTGACATACGAGAATGAAATGTGATTACTGAAACATGAATATGGACCTGTACTGAAATACTGTCCAGAAATTATTTTTATTTTCTGTCACTTACAAAAAAAATAAATATTCGCTGGACCACGAAGATATTTCGAAACGCAACAACCAGTTTCATACGTGTATTAATAATACACATCCTTTGTATCACGCACGTATATATCTACAATATGCGCCATATATCTTTATTCTCATATCACAATTTGAATATTTTCATGTGTGTACATACAAAGTATCATGCAAAACCATGTTTCAATTTTGCATTTTATTGCGATCGCTTAATGCAAAGAATACATGAAATGGTATTGTTGAATATATATGAAATTCGAAGAAGTTTTTATGTAACTCGAGATCATCTATCTTAAGTGAAAACGTTTTTTGTTTATTTATAAACAAAGTTAATACTTTTTAAAAGGTCAATATCAGTCAGGTCGTTGTCCACACGAGTACTGTACTCTCATTATGAGTACAGTTATTCTGTTTTATTTAATTTTCTTATGTTACATTATTGATATATAATACATTTTAATGTAATCTATTTAATTTTCTCTGAATATCGAGTGTTTTGTTCAACAATACTCGAGAAAAAGATATTTATTTACCAGATGCGTATTCAACATCTAACAAAATATTTTCTCGAATAATATTTTACTAAATCAAGCCGTTTGAAATGTTTGCACTGTTCAAAATGTATTCAATTGCACTTCTTTGATATTTTTAGAAAACATAACGAGAAAAATTCCTATTTACTACTTTACATTAGATGTTTTTAATTTATTAACATCCACGAACCTCTTTTACTAACACTTGTTACTGCCAACTAATGTATTTAAATTCAAGTTCGAACTTTCGAAATAAAAACATTCTTTCATTAAAACATGCACTTATATATTTCGTATTCAATGTATTTTCAATTTCAATTAGTTTTATTTCTTATTATCTACTGTGTAATTTTAGAAAACTTATTTAACAAACGATCGATATAAGGTTTTAAAAATCTTGTCAAGACATGACACGATAATTAATTGATTGATAAGTATCACAAATTAATCTGAATTAATTCGTGTAAATTAATTATTAATTAATTTCATTAAAGTGTATCGAAAATTTTAAATGATGTATAAATATTTGTTATTTCAGTTATGTAAATATAATTTTAAAGTGAAAAAATTATTTCTTGTATAAAATTGCTTAATATAAATACATTTCTTATTCATGGTTAAATAGTATTTACTTTCTAAATTTTTGAATTTAAATAATCTGTTTTTATAAATGTCTGTAATTTTTAAGAAATGTTCTCTTATCTATCTTTTGTATATTATTTTTATATATACATACATACATATATATATATATATATATATATATATATATATATATATATATATATATATATATATGTATGTATGTTCAAATTTAAAACAAATATAAAATTAATCTAAAATCTAAACAACATAACTGTTGAGTCAAGTATAATACTATTATAAAATGGAAGAAAATCAAGTCTTCGTATATTAACTGAATAAAAAGTAATATTTAATAGTTTTTGAAAATAAACACAACAGACGAGTTAAGTATCTAAGTGTATTCAAGGGCTATTAAAATATATAGATTCTTAAGTTACACCTGACTAACTCTTTGCAGATACATTATTAAATTGCCTCAGGACATGGATATTCAAGTTCAACACACATTAAGATTGCGTAGGCTAATGTTGTAAGAGATGCTGTTATAAGAGATGGTTCTATATATAGATTTATGACATATATTTGAAAAATTGATTCTTTCGAATTGTTTGTTTTTCGTTAAATAAAATACACGACGATTTAGAAGATATTAATTACATAAACACTTGTTATTTAGCGATTACTAATTTATTATTTTTTAAATATTATTCGATGCAAAATTAACGACCTTATACACAATCATACATATATATATATATATATATATATATATATATATATATATATATATAGGTATGATTCATCTTATATATCAAAAAATTAGACGAATAAAATGGTCAGATAAATAAAAAAGTAAATTTATTGATAAAATGAAAGGTATTTTGTATAATGACTTTTTGACATAAAATATATTATATATATATATATATATATATATATATATATATATATATATATATATATATATATATGTAAATGTATGAATGTATGTAGGTATAAAAAAAAGAGTTTAGTTGATGTATTTTTTCGAGTAATAGTTGGTCTTTTCAAGTAGTTAACGAGTAATAGTAAATGTGACATATGTTCATTACAACATATGGTGTTAGGCAGTTTTGATTAGTTTTTTTTTATTAACAATAAAATAAAATTATCCAGTACCAGGATATCTTACAAGTTTGATCGAACTGTAAAGAAAAAATGTATAAAAAGTTAGCTGTATTCGAAATATAACTGATCAAAGTTTAATTTTTAATGCATCGATATTGATCTTGAACCGAACTGTATAAACTGAAGGTTTTATTTTATTGTTCAGTAATACGAAAATATGATTTTATATAATGAGAAATGTATTCAAGCATACTTTATCTATTAATTTTTTCATGTCATTCTATCATTGAGTCTATAAACTTAAACAAGAATGATGATTAACAATGACAGTAAAAAACTATAATAATTTCATCATTAACGCTAATGGATAAAAATCAGTGGTAATAAATAGAGAAGAAATTTCATATCGTTTAGTGTATATAAAGATTAAAAGAAATATCAGATATGAAATGTAATTATAAAGTAGAAACTACAGATTATAATAAATGTCTGTTAATATTTTAATTTCTTGGTAAGTAAGGATTGTTAATAATGTAATTTAATATTTCTAAGTTTTGATATTCATAGTTTGAAATAGCATGATTATTTAGAAAATTAAATAAACGTTATAATTATTTTTTTTAAAAAAAATAATTACTATACAAATATTCTAATTTTAAGAATTTTTCATAAATCTGTACAATTACGTAAAACTAATTTTCAAAAGAAAATTCAATAATGAGAAAGAATAATAAAATATTTAATATCAGCATTTGATTAAATATATATTGTAATTTAGCTTTATTAATTAAAAAAAAACTTTGAAATAAAATCATTTAATAAAATTATGTTTTATTCAAAATTTAATATAACAAATTAAATTTTTTAAAAATATAAAATTTACTACATATAAAATTAATAAATTTGATTAATAGAGTGAAAAAGTTGTTTTTTTAATTTCTCTTTTACTTCTATTTAAAAACAATTTACACAAAAATTATTTCTGCCTATTTTTCTTCTTGGTTATTAAAAATTATTATTATTTTTATATAAGAAAATTTTCAAATAATTACCATACAAATAACAACTAATTGTTAATTGAAATTTTTGTATAACATTTGACCCTTAATCTATAAAAAATATTTTAATATCTCACCGATTATATTCATAATCCTGCTTTATTATTTCAAAACGCCGAAATATTATTCAAATATAAGCATCTAGTTGAAATATAATAACTTAATGTATACATTTTTTATACGAATTAAGTATGACATAGAAGTTTTTTCCGACATACCGTCGATTATTAGTTAATTTCCTAATATTACCTGCCGACAAACAATCTAAAGTGATTGATAATTGTATTTGTTATTATATATAGAATTCATCCCTGAAGCAAACAACTGTCGGTTTTCATGAAAGGTTTAATCGTATGGACAGTTATTGCTTTAATCTTATACAAAGTGCATTTCATCGCGTTTAGTGTATTGTAGACTACTACTGTAGGGTGAATATGTAACTTTATATCGTTGTAATAAATAGTTTTTTCTCTGGAAAAAAGTCTGGATTAGTTAATGGAAATATATCCTATTTGTAGACACATATTTTATTACTCATATAAAGTAATATAAGTAAGTTAAAGCATTTAAATTTCTTATTATATTATTTTCTTGCGATGGTAATTTTAAACACTTTTTATTGTTAGTATTCCTTTGAAGATAAATCGATTTTATAGTTAATCTTTCTTATAAAACATATATACATATATATATATATATATATATATATATATATATATATATATGTATATATTATTTCTAGTTATTCACATACATTCATAATAGTATTAAAACTTGCCAACATTATGAAACTTTTTAATGACGATTATTAACAAAACACCTTTTAACATTATTCATTGTTCAATGTTATGTGTTTTAAATTAAACATTTCAGTATTAATATTTTTATGAAGTATAATGCATCCTTAAATATGTATGAAAATAAGTCATGTTTATTACAAGTCAGAAATATTAGTTTGAAATATATTTCAACTAAATTATTACAGATAGAGAAAAACAATATTTTCAAAGAATTTTAATTTAATATTGATATAAAATATTAATTAAAAAATAAAATAAATATAACAATTTAATTAAAATTAAAAACTATTTATTAACACTTTGTTTATCGTTGTATCTAATTTATTTATAAAAAAATTACAGATTATTTTTTTTTTTAGACAGAAGAATACTTACGTGAATCTTAGCTTTAAAGTTTAGTTCAGAATTTATCAGTCGTTTTCGATAGCAGACTTCAAATAAATATAATTTTTCTGGATTTTTTAATTTTTTTAACAAATTTCCCTACAATTTAATTTCTTGGTTTTGATACTAAAATAATTCCATTAGTTCAAGCATACTTTCTAAATAAGAATCAACCTATTAAAATTGAAAATACGTTGTTGGATGGGATATTAAGAATTTTAGGAGCACCTAAAGCTAGTGTAACTGGTCCTCTGGTTTATTATTTTTATAAATGATTTTCTGGAGAAAATAACAAATTTAAAAATTAAACATTTTATATAGAGGGGGGGGGGAGAAAAAGAGAGAGAGAGAGAAGGAAATGTGTCAGAGATCGATTCTAGATATTTACAATTTAATATAAATGAAATTAATTCAACTAAATGCAGAAATACCTATGTTCGTTTTAACAATGAAATTTCAACATTAAGTATACTTTATCGATAAACTAGCATCCAAGTTTAGCATCCATGTAATTATCTATATCAAGGGAAAAATATATTTTAAATTTCGTAAGTTCTTAAAAATCTAAATTTTATAAAAAGAAAAAGTAAGGGATGTAGTATAATCTTTAATGAATAAACAAACTTGAAATTGATGCGACCTTTACTCGATTACTAACAGAAGTTGAAATTAATATTCAGTAACAAATATGCGAAACATAAAAAAAAATTAAAGAAAGGATGCTGATGTTGAAGATTTATGTTAAAAAATCCTTTCAGAATCCATAATCCCAATAAAATAATTAGGCAGCTTGAATGGAAGAGTTTAGAAAATAGACAAAGGCTCGCAACTTTAGTTTACATGTTAACTTTTATGTGATGTGATAGAAAGATTTTAACTAAAGAATAAATTTTTATTCTTCTGTAACAGAATTATTTATTAAAAATTAAATTGGAGAATTATAAAAAATGAGTCGAATAAAATTTAATTTTCCACAGAAGTGTTCGTGCTTGGAATACTCTTCATTCTAGTATTTTCATTACACCACCTTTATCAATTATAACTTTTCAAAATGAGATTAAGAAGAATGAAATGCATTAATGTAAAGTTGTGTACTAAAATTAGAAACTCTACCATTGAATTTTGTATCGTAAGTAAGAGTATTATTATTATTTTCATTTTAATACATTACTCTGATGATGATATGACCATCGAAATGCTCATTAGCAAATAAAATAAATAATAAGTGATTTTTGAACATTTTTACAATGTTTGTATTGTTGAGACACGAAATTTTTATAATAATATTTGTTTAGATAGATATTTATTATGTCTAGAAATAAATAAAAATAACATATTTTTTTTAGAAATTCTGTATTAGAAAATAAAATCAAAATTGAAATAAAAAAAATATAAAGGAGATTATTAGCAAAAAAAATAATAATAAACATTACGATTATTATTTAATTAAGTTTACAAAATAAAACTATAGTCTTTAATTTAAAAATCATAAAAACATTTATGAAAACATTTTTAAAAATTCATAAAAAAATAATTAAAAGTTTTCTTTATGATAGCAGCTGTTAATACAAAATTATCTATTACGATTAAGTACTAGTTTGAAGGAAATTTTAATATTTTATCTTAATAGTACAATTTTATATATATTTTTTTAGTAGTAGTAGTAATATATATATATATATATATATATATATATATATATATATATATATATACATTGAAAGTATATAAAACTTAACATTTAAAGTAAACGTAAATTAAAAAAATATACTCGTTTTTATCTAAAATAAGAAAATCATACTATTACTATATATTAATATTTGCACAACGAACATCTATACAAATATTATGCAAATGAGATGTTCTTATCGCGGTTTTGTTTTATCTTATATCATAAGTTACACATCTAATTATGATTTTAAATCCATACATTATAAATCTCGACGTAAATTTAATAGTTTGAGTATAGTTACATTACATTATTATTCATAGAAACGTAATTGGTATTTACCTATGTTAAATTTAAATTCCGTAGAAGTTAACGTTGTTATAACTTTTTTTACAACATAAACAACTATAAAAATACTCTTTAGTAAATATTTATATAAAATTGTACTTAGATTAATTTGCTATTTAAATTTTAGCGAGAGTGATTTTTTATACATTTATTAACATATTTGATAACGGTATAGATTTTTATAAAATTGTTTAAATAATAGATTTGTAATGTTGGATTAAAGATGACATCAATTTAAGTTTTTGTGGTTATTAACTTTTATGCACATAGTTGAAGAATTTAAAATAAATTTTAGATTAAACTACAAATTACATAAAATTAGTGAAAGTATTTTTTTAAAATTCATATCAGGAACTAAAAACATAGTTTCCATGATTTTGTTAAAGGATTAGTAAATAAATGAACTATAAGTTTAATTTTATACAATATTCTAAACTGTTTTGTTAGTATTTAGTTTCATATAAATATTGTTGTTTTAAATACAATTATTTTAACTTTTTAATCATATAATTAATTTAATATATCTATTTTTTAATTTCGTCATTTTTACAAATAAATTATTTACCAACAAATTTCGTATATTTATTTTTTAAAATAATTATATGATCGTTTTATTTATAAAAAAAATATATTCACGATTTAAAATTTATGTCTACTAAAAAAACAAGTTGAATTAAATTATTTATTGCAATCTTAAAGCAGGTAATGAGAGAGAGAAGTTTCGATAATAAATGTTTTAAAATAAATAGAGAATAATTGTCGTATCTATGATTTACTGATAAAAATTCAGAAGAGCTAGAAATACTATTTGAAACGCTTTTAAAGAACAGTGAAAGAGTTGGATTAAACATAAATACGGAAAAAACAAAAATCATATTTAATAAATTTGTAAAAAAAGAAAATATAGGGTCAAAGAGCCAATATGTGGAACAAGTGAATAAAATAAAATACCTGCCAAAAATTATATAGAAAAATTAAATTATATAGGATCTTAAAAAAATATTTAAATCTTAAGAAAATATTTGACTGCGTTTTTAAATTATCATTTTAAAAAATTGAAAAAATAAAGTAAAATATATTAAAATTTAATTATTTAATAAATTAATATTTAATATAACTAGAAATGTAATATCATTATAACAGCTAAATTTTTTTTTACAATAGTATGGGAGATAAATATTATATTATTTTTAAACATTTATAGTTTTACAATCCTTTCTTATATATAATTATTTTATATTTATTGGTATTTAAAATACTCCTTTACATTTCCAATAACAATATTATCTAAACAAGTACGATAATCTGCAATAAAATACTTATTAAACACACGTCATTTTTCCTCCAAAGTTAACCTTACATTCATTTTTATGATCAACCTTTAACGCTAAACTCTAATAACAGCACGTATTTCTCTCATGTATTAAAAATATGCTCATCTTACGAGTTGTGTATTCCCGAAAGATGTTTAAAAGCTACTTCAAATCAATTGCGATGCGTGTAGATATTTCATACAAATAAATCCAAGGCCGATATGAGTCTAGTCGCGGCTTATGTATTAAACAAGGTGATTGTTCATCTATCCGGGTGCACACCGCATGACATAATTTTTATAAAATCACATTGAAGATGATACGAACAACATAATTTGATCATCAGGAACTAGTAATTACGAGAGATACGTGTTTTATCTTAGAAAACAACAAAACACATTTAGACAATTCGAACGTGAACGTGCAATATGAGTCAATGAAATCATGTTTAAATATTGACAAAACATATTTACTTTATTTTATTATATAACAGATTCAAAATTAGAATTTCAATGATATTTGTTTCAATCAGAAATTAAATATTTTCGGATATTACATTATGTGATAAGTAGAAAAATATCTATTTTCATAAATTGCAACAAAACTAAATTTATAAAATTAATCATAGCATACATAGCATTATATATTTATGTATATGATGATATATATAATTTTGTGTTTATATATATATATATATATATATATATATATATATATAAACTATTAAAAGAAACATTTAACAAACTAAAGAGGGAATATAAAAGAATAAAATTAAATAAGATTTCTTTCTCAACAAGCCTAGATAAAAAGAGAATAGAAGAATTAGGTAAAGAAAGTAAAAAAATTGGTCGTGTAGTATACCAAAAATAAAAGTAATGTATAAAAGTGCCGATAAGAAAAATCGAATTAAAAGAAATCAAAATTAAAGAAGTTAGAATGTAATGTAATTTAAAATAAGTTATTATATAAAACATGAAAAGAAAAATGTTTGAAGAAAAAATTTCTTGATCAATGCATCTTATCTGTTGTCATTTATGGTAGTGGAGTATTGATCTTTAATGCTATTGCAGAATAATTCAGTGATTGTAAACAACATAAAGAAGCATGGAAAATTCATGTTTGGAATAATGAGAGGCAGAAATAGAAATGAATGGATTCGAAAAATCAAACTTACAGATGTTATAAAAAAAATCAAAAATTTTAAATGTAAATAAGTTGAGCATATAGCAAGAAGAGAAAACTAATGATAAACACAGAAATTATTGACTGAAAATTCATAAATACAAAAAGGCTTAAGAAGAGATACATAAATAGATGCAATATAAACGTTAAATAATTTTTGTTGTAGAATAAAAGAAGAAAGCACTGAATTATAAAAATTGGAAGTTTTGAATGCATTTTCTTCTTATACACCGTTGAATAAAAGCCCTTGAAAAACTTTCCATTTTGACCAATTTAATGCATTTGTATTTCAATAAATTTTAACGAATTTTCTTATGTCTGTCTCATTTATCCATAAATATTTTCCTGAAACTATTTATATATCTATGCTCCAAATAAATAATTTGTTTTTTTCCATCTGTAATATTTTCTTCTCTCTATGACTAGCTTATTTTCATTTCAAATTCCTCATTTTTATTACAACGTTCGTAACTTTCGTTTTCTTTTTGATTCATTCAATTTTTTTTCTATCTCTATGTGATATATATATATATATATACATATATATATATATATATATATATATATATATATATATATATATATATATATATATACATACATGTTGTCGATATAATAATTAAAAAAAATTAAATTAGCAATTAAGCTTTCATTTATTTAATATCATATCAAAAATAAATTTGTAGTAAAAAACGACGAGTTAATTACTGAATATTATATATTAATGCGTTTTCATTATAACTTTTTTGCATAATGGCAAGCGAAATATAAGTTTTAATTTTTTATATTCAAGTATAATTTATGTTAGTGTCATGAATCTGTTGACAAGAGTTATTTAAGCAAAAGTTATTATTCAATGAATAAAAAAAATATTCAACACATTACAAGTCCCTTTTAAAAATAATTATGATGCTAAAATAAAAAATAGATTCCAAGATTAGTTAATTCTTAGAAAATATCAATTTTATTAATCGTTTTTTCACATCCACTTCCATAATGCAATCATCATTTGATATGAAACAAGAACCAAAAAATTTGATTTCAGATTTAATTATAGATTGTTTTCTCAGATCACGATTAACTAGTGAATTTTTGACTATTAATATGATATTACGTATAATTTTCAGTTAAACAAAAACAATTATGTTATTTATTGACCGATGACCTAACAAGAAGCTATCGTATGCCTAGAAGGTGGCCTCAAGGAGAAACTTCCAAATGATTGTCAGATTTTCTGAAAGTATTTATGAATCAGTTACAACCTTTAATTCTTCATCAATACTTAATCTCTTGACCCACAGTAACAAATATTAGTATTTGATATAAATTAATTGATGGTCTTACTAAAATCCACGGAACTGTTTTACTATCAAACTTCCGTAAAATAACGTCATTAGATAAATACAGTTTTTATGTCTAATGGATAGTTGATTGATTTTTTTTATTATTGCGTTTTAGTGAAGTTTGAAAAATACATAAAAAGTTTAGTAATTAAATTACTGTACAGATTTTATTATTAATTTGATGAAGTAAATTGAATTTGTGTCAAAGATAAATGTGCACGTTTTAACGATTTATGTAAAAAAGGATTTTTTTATATTTATTTTAATTACTTTGGTCAGTTTTGTAACCTTTCTTTTTTGTCTTAAAATTTTAATATATATATATATATATATATATATATATATATATATATATATATAATAGATAGAGAAAAAAAGATACGCGGTAAAAATTTTAATTATACAATACTCTATATCAATATTTTTCAATTAAAAATAAATATTTTTTTATATTTTCTTCTCAACAATCATACGTCTATTTACACACAAACATATATAAAATTATAAATGTGTATAAATCGCATAGTAAATTTTATAGAAAAAAATAATTAACTTAATATTTCCTGGAAGCTATTATACATATATGAATTATTTTTTAAACAGAAATATGTTGCAAAAACAAAAGTATTTGTATAAAATATTGTTTAAATATATAAATACAAACATATATATATATATATATATATATATATATATATATATATATATGTATGTATAGATATAATTACTAGAATTTTTTGCTCTTTTAACTTTTTTGGGTTAAATTTTTGTATTAACTTTGATGTCATTCTTGCCATAAATAAAAGTTTACATAAAAATTCGCTTAAATAAAATAAAACGGAAATAAAATAAACTTGAAAATATTCTTTTGACGAATAGTTAATTTTCAAAATATAACTTTTAAGAATATTTTACTATAAAAATTCATAGAAACGAAATATTAAATTTAAAACAATAATAAAGTAATAGTTGCTTTACGATCAGTTTTTATTACATCCTTTTCATTTACTTAACGATATTCATAAAATTTTAATACATTATTAAAGAATCTAAATCTTTTACATTTGAGAAATATTTTTTATTTTAAAAAATAAACAAAATCAAACGCCAACAAACCTATGAAGTATACTCTTTTATAAAATATACTATATATATAAAGTAAATATAATTTATGTTAATTTGTCACATTGATTGTATTTAAAATACTCTATTACCGTAAATAGTAAATGTATTTTACAATATTATTTTCATCCATCTACAAACATTTTTAAATCAATGTATTACATTTAACCCCAGCTAACAAAGTTCTATTTTAATATTATAGTAATTAACTAGGTACCTTCACATAAATTATCTGTACGTTTACAATAGATACGATAATCAGTAATAAATCAAAATATTATGGAACATCAAATCCGAAAAGAAAAAAAATAAAATGCAACACGTTCGTTCCCATACTCTCGCAATATATTACAATGAATTCGAACAATTAGCTGAAGTCGTTCGAGGCAGTTGGGTACAAGTCCACCCACCTACAAAGGCAGTATGTCTTGTTGTTTAATAGTGGTGGTCAGAGGTCAACGTCGACGTGAAGTACTAGTACATTCTGCACGCAATATCAAATGCAACCACCCAATTTACAGTATACCTTCGATTCGCAGAAAACAGTCCAAGCAATTTTCAGTATTATTTCTAAGAAAAATCGAAATCAGTTTTTGAAGCAGTATTGAGAATGCGTATAAAAGAATAAAAACAATCATATACACATTCATTTTAAAATATGTAAAAAAAATATAAAATACATTATAGATTTAAAATGAATATTTTTTTAACTAGCAGACAAAAATTTAATTTGAATAGAAATTTTTAATTTCAATTTAGTGATCAAAATATTTTATTTTTACCATTGTTTAAAAATTCACTAAGAGCGAAAATATTAATGATAATTTATATATAAAACGAATTAATGATATATATATATATATATATATATATATATATATATATATATATATATATATATATATATATAAATACACATACGAGGGTCGTTTGATAAATACGGTAAAAAAGTAATAAAAACTAAATTGAAAAAAATTAATTAAATAATAAATAAATTTACCATTCTTATCAAATATATATAAATATATATATACCCTATATATATATATATATATATATATATATATATATATATATATATATATATATATATATATATATGAAACGGTGTTTACATAAATTAAAATATCTGAGAAATATAATCATATTGCAGTTTTAATTCTCTAAATTAATAATATTTTTGTAATGCATAATAGATATTTGACGTATAATCTATATTAGATATTTACAATAAATCAATCACACACATTTATTTATTTTTATATATATATATATATATATATATATGTATGTATGTATGTGTGTGTGTGTGTGTGTGTGTGTAATAATACATACAATGAAATATATACAACGGATAATATTTTTTACGTCATGAATATTCTTCTATAATTAATTACTTATGTCTGAAATGAATTAATATTCAACAATTTATTAATAATTTAAAATTACTCAACATATTGCAGACATATGTATACATATAAATATATCCATATCTCAATTCATATATATATATATATATATATATATATATATATATATATATATATATATATATATATACAGTTACGAGAAATTTACAAATCGTTTTAAAAATTTACATTAATGAAATATCATTTTAATTTTTTTAAAACAGTATGCACATATAATATGATATTTATTTATTATAATTTATGTAAAAGCAACATTTAATAATTTACAGAAGATGATCTCATTACATTAAATCATATTTAATAAGAATGAAAAAGCAATATAATAAATGTGAATAAAAGTAAGTTTTAAAATATGAATATTAAAATTATGTTAATTATGAAAAACGAACAATTAAACTAATTAAATATATTTGTCGTATGAATAATCAAATCTGAAACTGTATTTTTACTTTGGATTATTACTAAATTATGTACTATATTAAAAAGTTATTAAATGAAAACTTATCATTAATATAAATAATAATAATTTATATATGAACTAATTTTATATTGTAGAAAAATGCAATTATTATAAATCTAAAATTCGATTATAATATTTTTCCATCACTTCATTTTAAAAATAATACTATAAATCATGTGTTATGATTTTAAATATTTTTTCTTAAATTAATTTTTGTTAAATTTTTTTTTTAAGAAAACTAAATATATACGAAATAACAGAAATAATATATAAATATATTTAAAAATATTTACAGTCTTAAAGAGTCAAAAATAAAAATTAATTTAGAAAAAACAATTTTAATTGTGCAATTTACTTAAATAATAAAAAAGTTTTATAATTTTTTAATGCATTTATAAAAAGAGAGAGAGAAAGAGAAAAATATCAATACTAGAAGAAACTTGTAAATTTAGATGATAGATTTGGTTTTAATTTAAAACATATAAACAAATATGATAAAATATTATAGAACGAATATTGCAGTTTTATCGAGCATTGAAGTCGCCGCTTCAATTTAAAATTGACAGTACATATAGAGACGTAAACTTCTGTGAAAAATTCTGTTTTTATTTAAAGCACTTGTAAAATTAACATACCTGGTTGTACTCGAGGTATTAATTATCGTGATCATCACCATTTTGGTCCGAAGTAATCTTGCAAATTCAACTTTTTGTACGAGACTCTTCGTTAGACCGGATACTTGTTTTCAATGTATCTGTAAGTAGACAGTGTAGTCAATCTACTTGTTTTAAAGATGTGTGTTCTTTTTTGTTAATATATTCTACGGACATGGTCAAATTGTTGTACACAAAATATATCGATTTTTATCGCGTGTTGATCAATAAAGAATGATTTACAAGAGTGTACATTGATTTAATATCGCGTTTAATACTACATACATAACATTGATGACAATCTTAAAGCTGATTAGAGAGAAAAAATTAATAATGGATTACATTTTAAGCATACTTAAATATTTTAAACAAGAATTATGCAGAGGTATCTTGTACATAACACAAACATAACTAGTGTTGTTCACTAAACAGAAGATTTACTTCAGTAATCAATCATTCATTTTTTTAGTACTATCGACTTTAGTATTTCGCAATGCCATTTCTTTTTTCATTCTTAACCGAATACACAGAAAAAACATATAAAGGAAGTATTTAAACTGTTTCTCGTGAACTTTTGGAATCAATACGTTTATATATAAATACTCGTATATCTAATATTAGTTTGTTCTTAAATAATAGAAAATATTTCACTAGTTACCTAAAATATAATTCACATATATTATAACTATAAGCTCAACAGTACTAACATCTAATTCTATTGAAATGTAAATACAATTAAATTAAAATATATGAATCATTTTTTAAAAATTATCTGTTTGCATAATCTTTTTATATAGGGATATACAAATGTGACGCTTAGATTTGTGTTTTATTAAAAAGAAACTATACACATGTTTCCCTATTCACCACTCTTTTTAATAAAACACAAATCGAAGCGTCACATTTGGATGACCCTATAAAAATAATGAAATGAAAAAAAAACAATAATATCTTCTCAAACAAAAATAATAAAATAATTAATGAATAAGTGATTTATTTATCTTAATCGTCACAGTTATGGCTCAGTAGATAATACACAGGCTTGAATACTAATGAATCATAAGAAATTTACTTAAAAATACAACACTTGTTTAAATAAAACGATAAAATCGTGTTATAGATTAATCACCTGCACGATATTATAAAATGAGTGATTCATATACTAATTGATACGCTTTATAAATATATCCTAATTGTAATTAAAAGTAATAATCATTGCTTGTAATTACACCACGAATAAATTTTACTTTTCATGATTCATTGAAATTATAATTACGAACATACATAACATACATATGTATATGCATATATATGTTATATGTATAAAACATCTTTTCATAGTCAGTAGTCATATTTATATAACAATACAATTAAATGATATCATTAATTTTAATTATAAAAGTGCAACTAAAACCTTTAATCACAATGAACTCTACCATTGTTTTTTTTATATTAAAAACATATTAATTTATATATATATATATATATAGAGAGAGAGAGAGAGAGAGAAACTTCAAAACGTGTTCAAAAAATTTGCAATTAAATACAAAACTAGACAAAAGTAAATGATATGAAAGATCAAATAAAATCATCGAAATGAACTAAGACAAGGCAAATAGTAAGAAAGGAATATAATATGTGGACAAAAATAACTATGAAACGATCATTAAGGAAACAAAAAAAGAGATCTTATTAAAAATGAACGGATGAAACTGAAACGCATAGTGGAGAGATAGTTGAAATGAATTTAACAACGAATAACAAGAGTGGAAAATTTATGAGAAAAATTTAACAAAAGTTAACAACATCTAATGATGTATTTGTTAAGTATTAAGATAATATAAGCTTTGAATGACAATGATGAAAACACACACATACATACACACAGATATATATATATATATATATATATAAATTTTAAAATGTGATTAAAAAATTGTAAATAGACAAAATTGATTGATACAAAAAACAAGTCAAATTATTGAAATGGACATGAACAGGCAAACAAATTTAAAAAAATTAATATAGTTTGTATAAATATTATCAAGCCAAATAGTAAATAAATTACAAGTTTAATAATATTTTATAATTATTGAAATCGTCATGAAAAACTGCATTTTAAATGAAGTTTAATATAATTAGTGAATTTGATACTGTAGGAAATTTACTCTAACACAAATTATTCATTAACTCCTAACATCATAAGATATTATAAAAATGTCTGATAATCACTTATTATATAATTTATTCTTTTAGAAGCTAATGAACATTTTGATGATCACGCTATCATCAGTAGAGTATTGATTATTAAATCTATTGTATAAAATATATCTAAAAAATGTATTACATAAATATTTTGTATAATAAAAAATAAATATTATTATTTTTTTAAAAAATCTGGAAAAGAAAACGATCTAACTTAAATTACATATTTTATATTTCATCACATATTTTTAATATTAAAATATATTTTATTAAAATTAATTTTCCATATTTAATCCAATACTTTCAATAATTATTTATATATTTAAAAAAAACGGTAATTTTTATTTTACTTTCGAAAGAAGCATTTAAATGAAAAAAATACTTTCAAATACAGACAATATGATTTTTACAATATTTTTAAGCAAAAGTATTTTTCTGATTGAACTATAATTAATAACGGTATTTTTTCTACTGAATTGTGAGGTTTACAATTATTTTTTTAATAATTATATTAAAGTGATTTAGTATGTTAATAACTAAACAAAAAAGTCTAAATTTTTCGGTAGTTAAAAATAAAAAATATACTAATCATTTTAAGTGATTTTAATTTTGGGAAATAAAAAAATATACTTTAAATATATCAAAATGGGTTTAAAAATGAAACTAAATCACATGACAACAATTTCATTACCAAAATGTTTAAAATGTATACTATTTAATATGATTTGTTTATTTATATTTTAATGACAATAACGTAAAATTTAAATAAGAACACACAAAAATAAAGTTGAAGTGGAATTTAAAAATATCAAAGATAAATTTATAAATTTGGAAAGTAGTTTACAAATGGAATTATAAAAAACATATTAACTTACAAAACACTCTTTTCAAATAAACGAGATTGAAATGAATTAGAATTGTGGTTGTTGAAAAAATTTGATAAAAACTGGAAAATGAAATTAAATAGACAAAAACACATTCATATATATAAATGTGTGTGTGTGTATGTGTGTAAGATAGAATGTTAACATTTTGCAAATTGAATTCACGTTTTTGTTCACTCATATACACAATTCATACGTCGAAATGCGATTAAAATTGCAAGTTCAAGTTCATAATATTATTACAAAACCAGATTTTTTTTCGAAAACTGTGATAGTTCACTGATCTGATATAACAAGTTACCTTGTATGGTGTGATGCCGTATGTCGATCACTTTCATCTCTTATGTTTCGAATCAAACAAGATCAGATACCGCATATAGGTGCTTTAGAGTAAAAATAGATATAACGGATTCCGTATTTTGCAGCGCTTGTGTACTCTTGGCCTTGAGATGTGTATTGTGTAGTAAATAAGAATTCGATACAATATTTATTGTATCTGATATTTTAGATATTTCTCAAAGAACACGAATGTATTTTTATAAACTATTCATGCATATATAACAGACTACAACATCTAATACAGAAGATAAATTATTAAGTTGAACTTCAAATTTCATTTACTACTTTTTATATTATTTATTTCTCACATACAATATTTTTAATTAAACTTTAAAAAGTATATTACTTTATAAATTAACGCTATTGAATTTTTTGAATAAATATATTATTTTATTAACATTAACATAAACTTGATAAGATATCAAAAAGGTCTTTGGCATCAAGTTTAGTTAATTTTCTGATAAACGTAATGCTATTGATATTCACAACAAGTTTAAGTAACAGGAATTAAAACTCGTTTTAATGCAACATTAAACATAAAATTTTATATTTACGTGTGATCCTGTAACGGAACATGATGTAACCTATTTTACAATATATTAACTACATCTTGACTGTTTTAATAGGCATTTATTCTATCAGAATAATTTACCATTAAAAGTAAGGAATTTATGTACGAAAAAGAATCAAATTACAATAAAAAATTCACAATATAACAACTTAAATGTTACATTTAAATCTGTTCGTCTCTCTCTCTTACATGTACATATATGTACTTAATATAAAAAACTGAATAAGCAGTTAAGTCAATTAAAATATACATTGCAATTTATTTTTTACAACGTTATATCTCTGGTTTTGGTAAATCTTTAAGTAATTAAAGTCCATGTACTTCTGATGGTATTTATTATTCATTATTTACTATATATTGTCATGATTGGAGTCGTCCTGGTATATCAATATTAAATATTTTATTTTTATAATTATGTTTCTTTTTGAGATGATACGAATACTCCACAGCTGGATATCAAATAAATTTAATGTTGTCAGATTAAGTCATAAACGATGACGAACTTTTTCTTGATAATTTCAATGTGCAAAATATTGACGTAGTTTTTCTATGTATAGACTTTTCATTTATCTTTGTAAAGAACAGATTATTAAAATATTTTAACGGTTGTTTGTATTTAGAAATGTATTTTGAAATACGCGAAAACACGCATACATGTACATATACGTAAATATAAATTTATATGTATGTGTATGTGCGCCTTTGCATATATGTATATAAAAAAACACATTCATAAATAAAGATGGACATTGGAAAAAACACTCAACAACGCAACTAAACAAAAAAGAATGTCAGTTTGAGCACGTTTTACGTGTATTCCAGACAATAAATAAGGTAATTAGTCATATAATGACGCTATACCCTTGTTAATTTAACGTGTCATGATTATTTTATATCCAAACGGAAACTTCAACTCGTGTTTAACCATTATTTATATATTAACTGATAAAATTAATTATTACGTCAATAAGTCATGAATCATAGAACTATCGATTTTTGTCTATGAAATTGTATTCATTGAAAATCATTTTTAATAGCAATATATATATATATATATATATATATATATATATATATGTGTATGTGTGTGTGTGTGTGTGTGTGTGTATAATAATATTTTAAATATA